>LD689004.1:717178-754282 GCA_003118335.3 Papilio memnon
TCTAACAAACATCCATCCATCCGTCCATCTATGGTAAACTTTCGTATTTATAATTTTAGTATGATTGATTGCTTAGATAAAGTTACTATCGATTGTTTTTATTACAATGCAAAAATTATTTTTTGTTCTCATGTTTATTTGCGATAAAAATAACTATAATAATAGTAAATGATTTGACATGATATCACCTACATAGCCAGTTGTGACGGAAGTTACCATTTCCCTTCACGATTAATTAACCAGTTGTTGTTGCAAAAAAACAAAACCGCTGGCATAGCCAGGGTTCTTGGAAACGCGATTCAGGTCGCGCGAACGTACAGCATTGCAGTGATTACGTATGAATTAACCCACTTCCACGCTTCTTTCCATTAAGTATCTTTGATTTATAGTAATAATGTCTACACGCTTGAGTAGTGATAGCTCTGAATTGACTGGATTTGAGAAAAGAAATGTCGATGGTAAACGCAAACCTGATTTACCGGAACATAATTGTCAATCAATTATAATTATATGTTGGAGGTTTCTAATTCGTTATTTTGTTCGTTCATTCAGTTTGTAATTTGAGGACAATTTTTAATATCGCATGTCTTATAAATATACAATTTCTCGTCGACATATGTGAAATACTAGGCATTCGCTAGCGCCTCCCTCCGCGTCAAATTAAAAAAAAAACTAGAGTACTACTTACCCTTTTTTTATTTAACGCTATATGCGACCTATGTGTTCTAGATCATCTGCTGCATCTATGTTAAATTTCATCAAGATCCGTTCAGCCGTTTTTAGGCTACAAATTTTAACAAACATCCATCCATTCAAACTTTCGCATTTATAATATTAGTAAGATAAACATTCTAAAATACGAAATATTTTAAGGAAATAAAGATCGTTCTTATCCAACTAGTGGGATTAGCACGGGATAGTTTTGGGTTGAGAAAATTGCAGACGGGGTCTACCGGAGCCCCACGGGATTTTGGCAACGGCGAGGATTGGTCGTATTTACAGTGTTGGGAACTAACGATAATCTCTGGACTACTAAAACTAACTTGAATTGTACACATGCGTTTTAGAAATGAAAATAGGTAGCTAGTTTGTAGTTATCATCTACTGTTAATTTGCCAGTTACCACAATAAGGTGAAATAATAGTAAAAATTTCGTACTGTATGAAGTGGCTACTCTGCATTGTGAAAATCCACTGCAATTATCGGAAATCGAATAACGGTTTTCCATACGATTTATTTGGAAAACAGTAAAATTGAATTCTATAGTAACAAAAGAATTATATATTATAATATTATATTTACTTCCATTTTGTTAGAAGCCTTTCAAGATTTCTGTCTTATTACATACTAGCTGTTGCTCGCGACTTCGCCCTCGTAAAATTAAACAATAGCTTATGTTACACACAGATAAATTACCTTTCAAACGGTGAAAGAATTTTTAAAATCGGACCAGTAGTTTTTGAGTTATTTCAATACATACAAAATACAAAAATACAAATCCATCCTCTTTATAATATTAGTATAGAGATAGGAATTTCATGGTAAAGTTTTATAAGTGAATTTTAAGCAAATGTAAAAAAATAATCCTTTCTATTGAGCTTCTATATTCTATGTCTTTTTACTAAACATTATTATAAAGCGTGCTCCAACTTTGTACTATCCCCTTGTCAACTATTCACGTATGCTTCATAGTTAGTAAAATATTAGACAAGTTGGTTTGTAGGGTCGAGTCTTATTCAATTATACAGTTATCGTGGTTATTGTCCGGAGTTTTAATGAATGGTCCCCGCCGAGGATGTACAACCCATGTGAATACGCCATTTTATTGCCGTAACAAAGTTTAAGTTAATACAGTTAGCACTGAAGCCTCGGTCGGTTGCGATATTTTAGTATAGATATATCGAACAGGTTACTTCGGGAACTGAATTTACTTGATATTGCTGAGTATTGATTACCTAAAAGGCTTTGTTAAAGAAATTTAATAAGATAAAATACATTTAAATCGTTACTTTAATAAAGCTAGCCTTACCATAAGATTATTGTTATTCTAAGTGCAAATTAGAGATTTATTAGTGACTGACAACAAATTGAACACGGCGTCTATCGAGAATAATCACTCATTTCTCGACGTCGATAGTCATTTGACACAGTCAAAGAATTAAATTCGCTACCCACTTAAGATCGGCTATTGCAAAGACATCACCATAAGAGGTATAAACTAACACATATGTGTTGCTATAAGTGATCGATATAATCGTATTGTAACTTTTCACCGGGTAGGAAATAAATGTCCTCGACTACTAGCCTGTTGAAGTCGATTAACGAACCGACTAATGCCTACGAAAGGGCTCCGTCAGATTTCCGAGTTGCAAGACATTGTCATTACAGCGCACAGCTGCTCAATTTTCCGTTCCGACGGGTGATTAATTATGAACAAGGCTCCCGCGCAGCGCTCGACAAATATGCGTGTCTTACTTGATAGTTTATCATAATTGAAGTTAGAAGAAACTTCTTACATTAATATAGAGGATATTATACTGGGTTTCTGAAGTGTCCATTTATTTTTTCATTACCTAGTGATTCATTAGTGTCACATTGACATGTTTCAAAGGAGCAAAACTCAAGTTACGTAGTTCCGAAACGCATTTCGTGAAGTTATCGAACCAAAAACATTAACAAACGGTAAACGTAGCTGGGAAACCGGCCATTAGTTCAATACTGAAACAATAGTTAAGTTTTCTCATATTTAATCTGTACTTAATGGATCTCTAACCTCAGAGTGTGGCTGAAAATTTACTTTAGTCTTTATATTTTTTGTAATGCCATACAAGTAGTAAACGAGTAAGCGGCCACCTGAATTCGCCGAAATGGCGAAACGACCGTTATCTATATAACGGTCGTTTCGCCATTTCGGCGAATTCAAATGTCTATAGAGACATCCGCAATTGTAAATTGTCTACTTTCTCTGAATCACGACATATGACGAAGTTTTAACAGCACATAAGTGCTTATTTATTTATTTAAGACAGGGGTTTATGTGTATTGTAGTATTTTAAAAATATAAACGAATAAAATTTATATCTACGCTATCTGAAGCGTTCATTAAAGTTATAAATTCTTATAAAATGAAATATAACATTGATATGAAAGCTACGGTAATTTTGTTATATTACTTCGGTGTCTGCAAGTCAGGACCTCTTGAGGTAACCCTGCATTATTAAATTTTGAATTATTAATAAAGTGGTCTGCTCTTCAACTTCTATTTTAATAACGACCTAGACTTCAACTTTATTAGGCTTCGTTTTTACTCAGTTGTGATATCAAATTTAATAAAAAAAAAACTTTACAGCAAAAATGTTGTTTAGGTAAATGAATGTTTTAGAAGGTTGTAATATTGTTTAAGACAAATATTCCTAAAACAACAAGTCAAACAACAATAACTAGACAAAGTCATCATCATCATCAGCCTTTGTTTGCCCACTGTTGGACATAGGCCTTTCCCAACACCTTCCACAGATTGCGGTCCTCCGCCTTCCGCATCCAACAAAACATTTTGATGTAGACAAAGTACTATATCAAAATCTGTATTATAGACTAGCTGTACCCTTGCGGCTTCATCCGCGTGAAATAATAAAAACTTTATTGTTTACATTTGTCAAATTCTCAATTGCAAATGGCAAAATGACATGACGTGCCATGGCAATCTTGCTTCCTTGATGTTGGCAGCAACTTATGGTCTCTTTCCCACATTAGGGTTTTTATCCAAAATATTTACCCCTTAAGTTTAATGGCGTGAAAATATATAGCCTAAAGCGTGACGTAAGTGTATGGCTTTTTATTAAAAAAATAATTATTCAAAAATATACTGTAATTTCTGACATCTTAGGCAACAAAGAAGTGTGTGTTTACGCTTTATTATATTAGTATAGATTAAAATAATGTGCCAATATTTAAAACAGTTATATGATAGTGTTTATTCTATTGTTTGTTATTTTTTCATTCCTTAATAATTTGACATTTAAAAAATCAAAGATGACAGTAGTGCAGACATAGAGTATAAAAAAGGTAATTTGGCAAAGACTAAGTAACAACTCCCAGCGTTTCGTATCCAACAGTTTGATGTACAAATTCTATTAATACCAGTTAGAAATAGTTTATAGTCATTTTTCCTCTTGTTTCCATAAGGAATCTTATGAAATTATCGGTAAGCTTCGGTAATGTATGGTTATCCATACATTACCGAAGCTTACTGATAATTTCGTTTGAGACACGTTTGTGTAGCTTCTATATGTAATTCTACCCCACTCACCTATACATTGAATTTATATGTCGTATGTATTCAAAGTCTAATTGGAACGAAACAGATGAAAGGGACTTTGATCGTCATGTCCCGTTATTGGGAACGGAACGAAATTTCGTTCCAATACAATGTTGCATCAATCGGCTGAGACAACGCACCGACTGTTGGGATGGAGACAGCAAAGATTAAGTTGTACAGAAGTGACAATTCGAATAATACAGAGTGGGTAAAGTTTAATTTGAATTGTGTAATCTTACAGCCTTACAAATGTATACTAGTTCTATATGGAAAGTTTCTGAATTTAGGTAAACCATGGGTAAATATTGACATATATAGAAAGTACGACCGTAAAAATTGCTATGCCATCGTTTGTGTTTACTAAAAAAATCGTATTATTAAGTATCGTACGTATTTACTATATGAAATAATCTTACAAAAAAACTCTTATAAAATTTACGTTAATATTATGGTTAACTGTATCAAGCTATTTGCGTAGCATAATCTATGTCCCCCTAGACGCGGGGAGCGCGGGGGACGCACCTGCGCGGGCTGCGGGGCGGGGCAGGCGCGGGCGGGTAGAGGGGACTCGGGTATTGATTATTCGGGGGCGTTTACTTTCGCCACTGTTTTAATGGGAGCTATGAAATGTTTTTATTGGCAAGTCGACGGCCCTCGCGCAAACTGAATAAACATGCCAATCGGTATTATTAATAAATTCTTGCTTGGTATTAGCTTAATAGTTTCGTAGATTTATTGGTTGTGATCAAATTTAATTAAAAATATATTAGGCCCGCTACATACACTCAGTTCTATCAGGTATCTAGCGGGCTTCAGTCTACTTGAAGTCTTTTGCACAAATAATTGTCTATTCTCCACATACTTATTTCTCACGTTCTTTTAAACATTTTTATTGCTTTGATCTTATTTATAAATTCCATGTAAAATAAAATTAGGCAATGTATGGAAATATTTATTTAAAATTACTTATACTAAGTAACTTTTCTCGTCGCTCGAGCAGCTATTGAAGGCAGATAATTTCCTGCGCCGTAACGAGATCGCAAACCTCGTATTTTTTCAGTTTCATGAATACCATTGGAAGGTTCAAGCAATTTTGGATCTTAAGCACAACGAATTACGGGCGAAATTCGGTAATGCTATCAAATTATCATAGGTTGTATACGACTTCGAAGAAATTCTTTTAACATGAATTTGTAATAAAATCATTTGTGAAGTAAAACATATTTTGTTCTAAATTTGAATTACATTTCCAAGTTTGAGGAAATAGAAACTCGATTTTTTTAAACATTTACACATAAAAATAACTACAAAAATTACCAATAGTAAAAGAACTTGGGACGTTAGACTTAGAACAAGTGAGATAAACTAGGTCAATCATACTAATATTATATGGTAAAAGCGAAAGTTTATAGGGATGGATGGATGTTAGAGTTTGTAGTCTAAACTGCTGAACGAATCTCGATGAAATTTGGCATAGACGTAGAGGATAGTCTGGAAGAACACATAGGATACTCACCTTTTTTTAACTCCACACGGACGCAGTCGCGTGCGAAAGCTAGTGATAAATAAATTAAAAACTGGTATGTTTAGGTAGCTCTTGGTATCATTTATAATCCGTGTCTCTTAGCTCTACCTCACTGTGAGTAATTAGATATGTCACTAAGTGAGACTGCTCAACTAACTTTTAGTCGAATTTCAAAAATTTCATTCAACGCAACATTGAGTTCAGTAATAGATTACAATTGAAAATAAAATATATTGAATTTCCCCGGCTGCGGATCTCCAAGAACAATATTGTAGCTATCGTCAATTTAAGACCTAATAATAATATAAATAGGCCTACTTTACTATGCGGGGAGACAAAACGGCGTCCCGTGGCAATAATAAGTTAAAAAAACCGCCCTATCTACCCTAATATTGCGTTTGAGGCTCCCAGGCCGAATGAGAGGAACGTGACTCGCCTACAAACAGCTTAAACTAGTTTTTCCCTTGACTCTACTCTATGTAGAGTATATTTTTCATAAGTTATGAACTAGGTAAGGGAAATGAGAGAAAGTTATTCATATTTCTATGTTAAAGGTGTCTTCGTTCGTGTTTCTTATTCTAGGACTTTTATTATGATGACTGAATAGTACTTTTCAATGTTTGATAATTATATATTACGTCCTAAAAATGTATAATAATTTGAAAAAATTATGAAATTCCTCTTATTTTTATTGTATTGATGTCAATTCAAACCGCTCTTAGCAAAGACCTAAAATGCCTAAACGGAGCGACCTAAAATGAAAATACGACTAGGTATTACTTATCTGTCGGCCTCTGGAATTTGATCTTTGGTGCCTCATAAATAAAGTCCACATTAATAAACCACCATCTGTCGATATCGTAACGCTTGAAGGCACATCTCGTTTATCAATTGTTCGTTGACAGAAACACCCGTATTTATTTTTGTGCTACAAAATTCGATAGTTTTGCTGTAGGTTTTCATTAAAGTTACGCTGACGTTCATGTACTTACTCAATTTGATACATTGAAGTTCTAAAAATGAATCGTTACTTCATTTCATGTGTACAAACATTTTAAGCTCGTAGCATATTACAATAGCAAATAGGTACAGAAGCGAATAATTTTTCTTAAGATACGCTTTCGCATTTGTGTGCTACATGCATTTTCATCTACCATATACTTATACTAATATTATAAAGAGGAAAGATTTGTATTTCTGTATTTATGTATGGATTGGAAAACTCAAAAACTACTAGGCCGATTTTAAAAATTCTTTCACCGTTTGAAAGGTAATTTATCCGTGAGTAACATAGGCTATATTTTTTACGAAGACGAAGTCGCGAACAACAGCTAGTTCTAAATAAAGAAACGATGGTGTATGCTGAACACTGCAAGAATGTTACAATAAAAATAATTATAATTCCTCATCTATTCTTAATATTATTAATAGGAATGATTTGTATGTTTGTATGTAACGAATAAACTCAAAACTACTGGACCGATTTCAAAAATTCTTTTACCATTAAAAAGCTACATTATCACCGAGTGATATAGGCTATTAACTATAAAAAGTTTTTCAATTCCGTGCAGGTGAAGTCGCGAGTAAAAGCTAGTACATCATATTTTTAAACATGATATTTATTTCCTTTGGTCAATTGGAAGCACTTAATTGGATGACTACCTTCGCTAAGTAACAAATCTCCTACTTTACTTCAGGATTACCGTTTGCGAAGCCGACCGAAGCTTGGGCTATTTCGGACCAATATATCATTTATCGTTTAGCGATATTTCATAACCCCAATTACGGTTATAGTCGCATTTGGTCGGGATATTTGTGAAAACTTAAGTCCTTTACGATTTACGTATAAATAAATGATAATTTTAGTGTTTATCTTAAAGAATACTGTTTTTTGTTCAATTATTTGTGGCAAAGAAGATAGGTTATTCACCTGTCATAAAAAGGTAATTATTTGTCAATATTACTTACGTGTTAGTAAGGGCGCAGTTTCATTAGTCGAAACTCTATTATTTTACAGCAATGGGAAGTTGATTTTTTTTCTTTGATTGCCTTTTTTCTTCTTTTGGTACCATCCTCTAACGAAGGTTGGCAATCATCACCAACTTGCCTAGTCTTAAAAATCCTATGTAGAAATTTACACTTAAGTAACTTTTACGCACATTTAAATAGATTGAGTCTATGTTTTAAATCAAATTACCTTATCCATCAGGTACCATTTAATATCTTTATCTATGTCGAATGAATTATTGACATTTTATTTCTCCCCCTCGCAGTTTCCTTCAGCGCATCAAAATTAAATTTGCCGACTAACTCCGGCCGTTTGGGATTATTTATCCCAGAATCGAAATAATTTACTGGCTCAGTATTTCAATTTTTTTGCTAACTACCTCTTCTTTATGTAGTGCTATTAAGGTTGAAATTCATCTGTTTTAACTGCATTAGTTTATTCAACAAATATACCTGTCGGAGGTCGATTCCGTTCATGTAATGAATTCTTTTAGGGTCCAGTTTCATTTCGGCTCGCTTAATGTTTTACAGTTAAATATAATTGGGAGACATAACTTTGTATTTCAAGATTTTATTGCTGCTTCTGTTAAATGAGGGTTATTAAATGTTGAATTTAATTGAGTGTAGCGACGCTTTATATTGCCCTACTAAATTTAAAGACAATATTTAAGAAAGATAAGTTGTGGTGATGTTGCTTTGAAGGTAAGGAGTAAAAGGTCAGCATGGTATGGGCATGCTATGAAGGATGAATCGCATGTAACAAGGAGAACGTTAGTTATGAGTGTAGACGCACCGGTAGAGGTAGACCTAGAAAGAGGTGAATGGATTGCGTGAAAGGTGACATGATTAAGAAGGGAGGATTGTGATGTATGATAGAGTTATGGACAAAAACCTGTTGCGCCACTACGGGAGTAAGATAAAGAGGAAGGTGATGAAGTTGTGGTGATGATATTTAAACTATGATTATATTAACAAAAACAGTTTTTGAAGTAAGCAATCGGGCAATTATTATATTTTTATAGCATTTGAACTTTTATACTAACTTTTTATTTACGAATTGATAACAAAATTGTATGTAAATATTGCATCCCCGTGCTAGGGGCGTTATCATGGTAACTCACACGTGTGTCGAACGAAGTGTAAACACATGGTAGGGGTTAGCTTCTATGACGCAATAAGTTGAGGATGTCGGGTGAATGCGGTATGTAAATTATATTCTGTTTCGTATTATACCTGTCTTTCTTCCCCTAATATTTTCGTACTGTCGACTTTAAGCAATAGTTTAATTTTTTCTTTCCAATCGATTTTGTATAAAGTTTCTCACAATTTGTTGACAAAGAATTATTTAGTGTAGTCCAAAGATAAACACAGCTAGTACTTGTCTAGTTAAGGACAAATATTTTTTCATACAATATTAAACCTTAACACGTTCTCTGCCAACGAGGTCAGTGCTGACCGACAATGAAGTTTCCGTTTAGGCCTATTACATTTTTTAAATCTGTATAAAATTACTATTTTTTTTTTGCTTATATGCTTTTGTTTTTTTTTTATTTTATTAATTTCTTTCTATGGCAATTGTTGTTTTTCTTTCAAAGTTCCTAAATTTTTTTGAAAGTCTTGAATGAAATGAAAAAAAAATTGAAAGTCTATATGTCAACCATCACTGACCGACACGGCCCGGACAGGAAACTGCGATTTTTTTCTCGGCATAGAACGTGTTAAATGGGAAGTAAATCAAATTCTCTCACTATGTATACTATTTTTTGTGTAAAAAGTATTAAATTCATACAGGGTTTATTATGGAATGTAGATTCGTGTACTCTTTTGTTACGTATATCGCAGTGAAAAGTCTATATTCTCTCTATTTCAATGCAGCTTCCCGTCTTCGATAGCGTCTCAAAGATAACCGGCTCTTTAATCACTACGTTCAACGTCGGAGTATTCATTGATAAATTCCACTTCTATTAAATCCAGTTCAAATTCGATTCATCCGCTAACAAGAATCTTGGTATTAGTGTGACCATGTCACACCTTTTCTTACACTGACAAAATGTATAAATAACTCAAAATTAATATCCAATTGAATTCCACGTACGCTTTTTCTGCTAATGAGAAATTAGAATTTGTTTGTGTCAATTTTTTACCTGTAAAAACTTTCTTATTCTAGCTTAATATTACACTCACGAACCAATCCAAATGTGCAGAATAATGCCTTTAGTTACAGTGGCATCAACAATATCGTCTAGTGCTTAAGAGAATATCAGCAACATTCTTTGGTTTCTATTAATGCAAGTCCTCACCCTTCAACAGTGGAAGGACAGCAATGATGAGAATAAGTTTTTATGTATGTTTCGGAAATCTCTAAATATTGGACATCATAGTCACCCTACTCAAGACCGCCCCTTCCTTTCAACAATTGCTCCTAGCAATAACAGAGCTTAGTTCTCTTTGGTAATATTCAATAAGCTACGATTTTACCGTTCGATAGCCCCACTAATAGGATTATCGTATCCCCACTACAGTCTGTCTTCATCAATTCGTATAATTTTGCCTCTAATTAAAGTTTACTTATGCTTTCTGGGGACGGATTAATTAAAATGACGATCGATATGACGTATGAAGTAATTCTGTTTAAGTTTTTGATTATAATAAGGGTCTCTGTAATTGGGAAACGTATTAAGTTTGGAAACAGGAACTGATTAATTTAGATTCGTCATATTTTGACTAAATAGTTTTAGTTAATGAAGTTTAGCTTTCCCTCATGACTCCGTCGGCGTGGAGTAAAAAAACAAAAGCAAGTAGCCTATGTGTTCTTCCAGACTATCCTCTACATCTATGACAAATTTCACCGAGATCTGTTCAGCAGTTTAGGCTAAAAACTAACAAACATCCATCTAAACTTTCGCATTTATAATATTAGTAAGATAATAAGAAGTAAGATAGATTAAAAGATGTATTGAGCGTTTACAATTGCTTAAGAAATAGGTATAAGTAGGGTGCTAATTGTTTGAAACAATAATTTTCAATATTTTTCATTTTCAATACGCGAACGCGCGGCACGCTGGGTATTTAACGCGCGCCGCTCGCCCGCTTTATTGAGAGGAAAATATTTAATAAGAACGATTTTCTTTTAAACGCCCCGCGATTTTATCATTCGAAGCCAACGCCAGAGGTGCACAAAAATAGCTTAATAGCGCCCTCTGGCGTCGTTTACGTGTGGAGTTTACAAAGAAAGTTTCTATGACCGACTTAACACTGAAACGAAACTGAAGGTTTGTTTAGTAAATAATAAACGCCTCATTGTATCTTCTTCGACAAAATAACTTGACTTTTAACAAGTGTATATGGTATACATAATAATTCAATGTTGTAAGATAAATCCGCGTCACAAATCGCGGGCGAGATTATTCAAATGAGGCCTGATTAAGGCGACGTCGGCAGTCAATCAATCGCCCACATGCTGGATTTACATCCCTCTCTCCCCTCCCCCGCCATCCCATCCCCCTCCCAGACACTCCTGTCCTCTCGACTTCGAAGAATTTTCTTTGTCTTATTTCGAACGCTAATTTATATCTTGAAACTTCTACGTGAATGCGTCTTTAAATATTATCCAAGTCAAAGGCTTAAGCGATTTAATAAAACAATTATTAAATGGTACCAATAATCATACCGAATAATTGGGCTTTAATTTTTTAAAACGTTTCAAATGTAGAGTTCAATTACATCATGTTTGTGAAATAAAGCCTAAAGAATATTTTAGACTATTGTAGTTGAAGAATTTATTATAATTGTTTTATTGTGACTGTTAGCGTGTTATCTACGCTAGACGCTCGTGACTTGCGCGCTGTAAAGTCGAGTACACAACAAGGCAGCGGCGGGAGGTGTCGGCCAAGCTCGCGCCTCGCGCCGGCCGGGGGGGGGGACTCGGGGTAAATGGGCTCCTTTGATAATTTATTATTGAAACCTCGCTTTTATTCTTTCCTTTTGTAATATTGTCTCCACTCGGCTTATTTGTTCCGGTGTAATTTGTTTGAAAATTTTTCTATTTTCATTTTCTCATTATTATTTATTTCGTCTTCGGTCCGCTCGTTATCGAAGATTTATTTCTGACATGATCTTCGTAGAAATAAAGGAGATTTTAATATAAATTTAGTATTGCAATAAACTTTGTTCATTATTTTTCATTAGGATGACGTCTAAGATTCTTTTTAATTCTATCCTATTTTAGGCACAGTTTTGTTGACGGAATATTTTCAATGTGATTTTCGACACCTACCAACGCTTGTTCACCTTATAGACGAAATTTAATCTCGAGAAAATGAAATGAAAACATCACCTGCGTTATCCGTATTTATGGCTGCTTCACTCTGGTTATTGTGAACAAAAAGCCGGTGTCATATCTCACCGCGGCCACGCCGATTTGATCCTACCGCTTAAAGGTATTAAGCATTTAATAGCGTGCGTCAGTTAAAGGTAGGTGCATAAGGGAGAGAAGGTAAAGCAGCGCTAGCAGGGGCGCGCAACAATAAGCCTCGTTTGATAAATTGCGATATTGTTGCTAGCAAAATACCCCAAATAACGAAGAGCCCTGAAACTTTTTTTCGATACATTCAGATAATAAACACGGGGACGTGTGGCGAGCGTTCTTTTTATTCTGGTCCTAGCGAGCTGAATTTTCCTCATTGATGAATTTATGTATAGTTTTCTTTTTGTTGTTTCTTTATTGAATTGTCTGGTGGTCTCGCCGTTCGTACATAAACTAAAATAACATCGCAACATTTATAGCATTTTATTAAAATAATCCATTCTAACTTTATTACATTTATATCAAAGAACTATGAACTTTTTAAGGTCAAGCTACATTTGTTATGTAAAAGGACACATTTTCAACAGCATGACCAAAATATCAATGTTTAGCCTCTATGTACAGAACATTTACAAATTATCAGAAGTAAATATAGCACTATTAATGGGACATAGCTGTATGTGATGCCGGAGGGCCGCAAAGCGTCGGTCAATGAAAACTCAATCGGGGCCGGATTATGAACGTAATTTCAATCCAGACTGCGGTCGTCGGTCATAGCTTGTATGGCCGCGGTTTCATCACTAGGTACCGACAGAAAATCAAATAATTATCTATTCACTTATAAAGAAGGTCAACATAATTTAAACAAAGTTTAGTATTTACAGGCTATATTCAACATATGCATAGGTGTAGAATATAATCTTAAAGAACACATAAGCTACTTACTTTTTAATTACACGCGGACGGCGTCACGAGCGAAAGCTAGTACTCAAATAATGTGCTTCTATTTTAGTTATCTTTGCAATCTCTTGCAAAAATGAAAAAAATAAACAAAATCTTTATTAAATGTTTCTAAATTTAATAAAATATCAAAAAAAGTTTTTACATCTTGTCTTTTAATCTAAAAACTGATTATTTTCTGAAAATCTGATTTGCAGTCCGTACCGCACGGCAATGTTCTGTCGCCTGGCGCCATCTCCCTCGCACATGCATCTCATTAAATTCATAAACTACCTACATAACTTTGTTATGGCGCGCAACTTTAAAGGCATTCATCGTATTCACTACGTAAAATAGTTACCTGAAATACACTCCCGGTGTAGTTGGGGAGTTAGTAACGTAATTTTAAGAGCGCGTCAGGTAACAAGGTATATTCTTTGTGTAGATGTTTTTGATTTATTACGACGTTGAGTGTATTTTAAAATTTTATAACATTCACAAGGTATTTCTTATTTCAAATTGTTTATTTAAAAAACTTCGTATGTATTTGTAATTATTCCATCAAGTTAAGGAAGTCTTTTATTGTGAATGTAATATGACAGTAAAGAATAGCTTAAGTAACTCGCAGTAAAAACAATCTGATACGATATTTAATTATTATACATATTTTAAATACTTATTTAAATGTCGTTTCAGTAGTAATTCTTAACAAATAAGGCCACTCGTAAACTAAAAATTCTACTAAATTTTTAAGTCTATTAAATTGTAAGCGCTACTTACTAAGCGAAATGCAAACATTTTCCTACAAATTGGAATCGAATTTACGAGCTGTGTAAGAGCATAAAACTATATCGTTATTACTTGTTACGCTTTCGCAGTTAATCCACGCGTCTAAGCCCCCGGGTTTCCACTCGATATAGGAGTTCGATAAAATTTAATTGCCCCTGGAATCTAACACCGAAGCAAGTTGGAGGAACGAAAAAAATCGAGAATATCCGGCTTACCAGGACACCCGACACGGAAGCCGTACGTCGCGGCCTCAATTAGCAAACGCTCTCCGCGCCCGATATGTGCTAATGTGTTAGTCACAACTGTCATATAGATGGAGGCAATGAAAATGATAGTTCTGCATATTTTATAAAGCCATACCGTGGGATTCCATTGCTGAATGGAATACTCGTTCCATTCTAAATAGTATTTGAGAGATTCAAAGTCAGTGAGATTCACAGTAATTTTTATATGGGATTCTCATCATCATCATCATCAACTTGCCCTTGTCGCAACAGAGGGTCAGCATAGTATGTGCTTCAATACATTTCTATCAGCCGTCATATCTGAATTCACTCTCTTAAGCATATCATCTTTTACACAATCCATCCATACTTTCATATCGTACTTAATATAATAAAGAGGAAAAAATTGTATCTTTCCATGTATTGAAATAACTTAAAAACTACTGAGCCGATATCAAGAATTCTTTCATTATAAGAAAGCTACATTATCACTCTGTAACATATGTATTACTTTTTTTTTAATCCGCGTGGACGAAGTCGCAAACAACCGCTAGTTTCCTATAAAGAAGTTGATATAGCTTGTTGCGTTTAGGCTTTATACAGTATACAAGAATACCTACTATCATATTATTTGATTAGTACCAAAGACACAACAACATTTCATCCAAGTACAAGTTTCCACTGTCAGGGATAATGGAAACAAGTCATTACCGTCCGAAAGCCATTTCCGTCTCGCGGACGTGTGCCGTACTTTACTCAAAGACTTGCCGCATTGACGACATTGTCTGAGGTACTGTTTAAATGGATTACTTCTCTAACCTCCATGAGTTCTGTGAAGCTTTGTTTAGTTGCCTTTAGTATTGTGTTTTGATTCCTAACAATAGTGGTATTAGTTTGATTGTGTGTACATTTTCAGATTATTGTAACTTTATCTTTTCTAAAATATTTGCTAGGTCGTGTATGGGTGTCCTTATTCACCTATGTTTATTCGGATATTTTAAAGCCTATCGGTTAACCATTCGGTTAAGTTAAGTCTATCGGTATTTTATTATTTGAATTCATAAAAGAAAGTATTCTCAATTCGATTGGTATTATTTTTATTGGACTAAGCTCAAAGCATCTTTTTTTTCTGAATCAGAAGTAATTTTATATCGTTCCATAAAAATGCAAATTTATCAGAAAGGAGGTGTTCAGTTGTCAATCTGACGAAACTATTTCACGTCATATTAAGACTGTTTGCTCAGAAAAAAAAAATCTTGAAAAATAACGGACGCTACGGAGAAAAAATACAAAAAGCATCCCTCGTTACATGTCAATTACATGCACATGACAATTGAATGATGTATAAAGGAACCTCTTCAAAAGGCTTACAGCGTTACTTGTTATTCTATCTTTTAATTTCTGATATTCGGGTTTAGCAAGGGTGTTGACGTTATTGAAATGTAAATCTTTATCAAAGTTATAAAGAGGTGAGATTTGATTTATTAATGATTATTATTATTATTTGTATTTTTGTATGTATTGAAAAAAATCAAAAACTACTGGATCGATTTTAAAAATTCTTGCGCCATTAAAAAGCTATGTTATCAGTAAGTAACATACGTTATATTAGTTTTTTATTTTCACGCAGACATAGTCGCGAGCAACATCTAGTAATTTTTATATATCGATGGCTCCTATGTAAACTATCGTAGGTATGAAGCTCAAATCTTCCAAGACAAATCTTATAAAATTAATACGATTAATTACGACGCGACAAACATGAATATACGATTATTTCTACATCCTTTCACATATATTTATTAGAACGTAGAATTTTTCAAATAGAATCTCTAATTTTAACACGAAACAGACCGTGAAATCACATATCGCCAGTCGTCGGGTACAAAGCGCGGCTAGGCATAATCACGACAAAACCTTTTACCAACGCCTCGGAACAATTGGCCGAGCGCCGCCAAACTTGACAATCAGCCATTCAAAGTAAAATTATACAGCGAGCAATTATTGGGCCGGAAACTGCGGCGAGAGCGGACCGCGAATGTAAAGATCCTGGATGTGTCTCGTTTTTATATATTTTTTTAACGTTTTATTTTTTTTTACTTTAACATCTATAATCGTTTTATGAACTTTTTATCATAATTATGTAACAAGTGATATATTAACTTAGGAAATTGCTGCGCGAAACTTCAAGAAATAAGTGATTTAGTTGGTTTTATTGGAATAGAGAAAATATCCAAAGATTTTTAATTTAGTAAAACTAGAAGAAAATTAAGCCTCTTTCCGAAGTTCACCTACGCCTTGACCTCAATACAAATGGATTTATGGGGGCGGGGATTTCGTAATCTCTGCGTGTCGGATTTTATTTATCAATGGATTCTTGAGAAACCTATACCTGGAATATCTCCATTCTCATTTTTTTATTAAACCTTCATTAGAATGTGTAACCGAAATGTTTTATCGAATTTTTATATATTTTTACATCTATCTACATTTCACGGAATAACAATGTTCATTGTGAATTTCTATTACTTGTTATATAAATCCTACTGCAGCGATTTGAATATGATAAACGTCTTTATTCCATTGAGTACATAGTTCATATTCCAGTAGCAGTTCATAATTCATATCATGGAAGCAGTTAAAAGAACATTCTCTTTACCAGTAAAAGAATACACAGAAGTAAGGAAGGCTAACGAGTTCAAGAATAAAGCGCTTCGAGAAACAAAAAGCGGAACACAAAGCGTACCCGAGTATAACGGCTAATTATAAACGTCACTTGTAGACTCAAAGTCTCTTCCATTCAATCTTATAGACAAAGGACTCGGAGTACTCGGGTGGTCGGAAATAGGCAGCCCCCTCCACCCTGCAGCGGTTCAATCGCTTGATTAATACAAAGTTGTCCATTATTATAATTGAGGTATCCGAGTTTGGCGATTTGTTTTAATTGATAATTTCTCAGCGGTTTTGTCCCCGATCGATGTCTCTAAATTTCTAGTTTCGCATTTAAATCAGGATTTTGCTTAGAGACTTTGAAAGTTGAAGATGGATGTTCAAAGATTCTGGAACAGTTTATGGATTAGAATGGACCTCAGTTGCTTTATTAATTTACCTTCGGATTCCAGGGGATTCACAAAATAAGAAGTCATGACACTAAACTTGTTTGGAGTTCATTTTTATGATAACCTTCAGTCTTTAAAGTTATTCATCATGCCAACAGATTTATGATCGAAATTCAAATTAAAAGAAGTCTAGAAAAGGTTATTAAAAGTAACGGTAATAACTTCGTTCGCAGGCCTCGTTCAGCGACCTCTACCGGAAGGGAAGTTCCCACTCTATTTGCCGAACGTACAAGTTTTCCAAAGGAATTACAGAAAGGTTTCTTTTGCGAGATTATCTTTGTTTATCTGTGGTACGATTGTAATTAAGTTCTTTTAAAGGTTAACAAAGCTTGTTATTAGAAGATTTTTTAGGTTCTTTTGTCTGTCGTCTCGTTAAGATTTGTTATTGTGGCCTTAATTTTTGTATCAATTATTTTTTGGAGTGTAATTACTAGGAATTGGCCTTTTTATAATAATAGAAGCTTAGATATATGGATGAGACTGTTTTTTTTTTAATAATATATAAATCTTTAGAGATTTTTTTTTAAATGATAACTGTTGTTCTGTCTGATTTATAAACGTACATAGGATATAATTCTTTTGTTAGTATAAAATTCAATTTTACTGTTTTCCAAATAAATCGTATGGAAAATCGTTAACGATTTCCGATAATTGCAGTGGATTTTCACAATGCAGAGTAGCCACTTCATACAGTACGCTCACTAAGATACAAGGTTTTTTTGTTTTTATTGTGTTATTCGCGAAGCTTTGTTTCCCTCGGGCACGCATTTTTACAATTTAAAAACATACGAAGCTTCAGTACAAAAGCTCATATTATGTAAACCTTTCTATTATCATCGTACATTTTAATGCACATTGAAAGCCTAACAAAAGCGGAATTGCACTTTTTATATTTATTTTAATAGGAATGCTCTTAGTTATTGACCTACCGAGTCTATTGGGGGCGGCAGTTCCCCCCTAACATATCAATAGAACATCCTTTCGTAGTAATACTAATACTCGAAGTATAAAAATATAGTAATTTTGTTATATTTTATTATGACAAATATTACAAAAGAGCAATGGAGACGCGCACACAATGGCAGGCGACAGAGCGTGTCGGCGCGTGCGCACCGTGTGCCCGCTACGTGACCTTTCCCTGCCACCAATTAATGCAAGTCATTAGAATTATACGTTTTGTTTATGGTATATTAGTTAACTAACCACTATTAAGTATGAATTTATGGCAAATTTAATGAAGGCATCATGTAAATTTAATAATTTGACAGGATAAGTAAATCCAATTAAAAAAACATCATAGTTTTTTTTGTTATTTAAACTTTTGAAATATCTCATCTTACCTTTTTATTTTTCTTTTACAGTGATTAAAATATATTATAAAACCAGTATTTTAGAACGTTGCCCAAAGGCGAATATAGGCCGTAGTGAAGGAACCAATTTCAGTAAAGCTTTATATGCGGGGATACTGACGGTCGGCTCCCTAAGGAACGCCTTTCATACTCAAACTAAAACTTTCATTACTCATATATAGGCCTATTTTTTATGAAATAAATAACTTATGTAATCTCAAAGATGTTTTATGGCCATAAATGTAGTTAAACACAGTTTAGTAACTCGTGTTTTAACGCTTTGCCCGCGACTACAGCCACGCAGAATTAAAACAAAACTTGTAGACTATTTGTTCTTCCAGATTATGTTCTATATCTGTGACAAATTTTATTTAAATTAGTTGAGGTGTTCTGGAGATACCTTCTAAATCTATCAATCCATCTAAACTTTCTCATTTATTATATTAATCTATACTAATATAATAAAGCGTAAACACACACTTCTTTGTGGCGTAAGAGGTCAGCAATTACAGCATATTTTTGAATAATTCTTTTTTTAATATAAAGCCCTACACTTACGTCACGCTTTAGGCTACATATTTTCACGCCATTAAACTTAGGGGGTAAATATTTTGGATAAAAACCCTATTGTGGGAAAGGGATCATAAGTTGCTGCCAACATCAAGGAAGCAAGATTGCCATGGTTTGTCATCATGTCTTGTCATTTTGACATTTGCAATTGATAATTTGATAAATGTAGGTAAACAATTAAATACATTTTTTTTTTAAATTTCACGCGGATGAAGCCGCAAGGGAACAGCTAGTAAGAAATAAGATTAGTTCACATTTTTGTTGAGTACATAATAATTTAATACCAAACGTTTTAGAGTCATTCTTGAAGTGAAACAAAGTTCATTTTAAATACACGTAAGACTAAATAATTTGTCAATAGACAAAATGCTGAACACGTCTATAATGTAAACCACATTTGTAAAATCAAGGGCATTTTATTGGCAAGTCTCTTATTAACGTTGAAATTAATTAAGATTAAAGGGTCTGGCTCTTTTAATTAAAGTAATAATGGATGAAAAAAGTAAAATTCCGTTTTAAACGCATTTCGAGTCAATTATTGATGAATCAAAAGGTTTATATAAATTAATATTATTGTCTGCAATAAAATTGAATGACTTTTGTGAATATTGTTTTTCTTCTTATAAACAAAAAATAACTATCGTTCAATTATAAATCGGTTGATTTTCTGTAAATACTCATTACCAGTAATCCTATTCAACTTCTATTCTTAAATGAAATCGATCACTATTAAATAAATTTTGTAATAATTGATTATAGATATCATTAAAAAACTAAACAAAAACACTTGCTACGCCGCTACGTTATACTTTGTAGCGGACGAAGCGTCTACGAATCGCTACGCGGTGCTACATCGATTTTCATTTACAGCAGTTGTAGAAGTTTACCGTTTTTAATTTCCCGTCCCATTTATCCTCACAATATCCCGGTTGTTTTGAAAGCTACATGACGTAGGAGCCACTCCCGCCTCTATTACGGGCAACACGTTGTAAACTCCTTTGTGCTTCACTTGTCAAGGGTCATAAATTGTAAGCACCTGTAACGTACGTTTTACGGTGCTACAGCAATTTGATGCGATATTTTATATTCATAACGTTTCATGCGGGAAGTGAATGCGAGAGTCGCGTTTTTAATTTGCACTCTTAGCTGTGACTGTTTAAACGTTCTGATGATATAACCGTTTATGTTTCTTTGATGTATTTATAACTTTCTATAACAAAATACTTGCTTTTATTCAGGAATTTTTATTTTAGATACGATTTAGTTATCTCTTTGTGAATTAATATAGTCAGAATGACGTTGCAAAATGTATCCATTAAGTTGATGTCCTAAGTCCTAAAACAAAAATTCTCTCCTTTTAAATATCTAGGTAAAATCCACATGATGTACAGTTAGCGGTTGGAAAGGGGTCGAGTGAGTCATTCCTTTTTCGGTCAGTCCACCGCGCAATTAAAATAAAAATAGAGGAGAGTCGGCCGCAGGTAATTAGGCTTGCTTTTCTATGAGAACAGCATATGTAGCAACTTTTAAAATATACTCTGTGACATAAAAATGGATCGCTTATTACAACTTTTATATTGCACTATTTTTTTATGTTTGAATATTGTTTTTGTTTATTTCAATTTCTGGTAAAATGAGAAAAAAAAACTTTTGTACAATGACATTGTTATGTGTTACAGTATGTCATGTATGTCTTAGTGTCAGTCGCTACTGTTAAAATATTAGTAAATTTTGTTAATTTACTAATATTTCTCTTATCATTCCAATTAAGCTCTAGGTTTGTGCCTATGGTTTACGACAATAGTAGAACCCTCGACCATGTGATCGGAAATCTGTACCCCCGTACTGTACCCTAGGCTATTGGCACTATTGGACTGTTGAAACGCATTAAAATATTTGTGATGATCTTCTCATTCTCTTAGAAATTAGATGACGAATTATAAAAGGCATATAAATACAAATTCCGATTCATAACCGTATACTTTATTTTTGCAATTCAGTATACACGTTTCCGTAAGGTTTTTCTCTTATCTTTCGCTTAGTAGCGGTAACGAGGCAAAAGTTTTTCGTATAGTCCGTCTCGTTAAGCTTGCAGACGTCTCTAACGTTTATTTGTACTTTTAACGAATATCGTTCATAGTTTTTCATACTAGTGTACGAAAGTTCATAACGATGATTTTATGATAAAAGTTTACGCTATTTGTAGAAGCTTTTATGTTCTAGTTGATAAGTATTTTAGTATCTAATGTAGTGTGATATTTTTAGTTATCAGATTTTAGTAACAGAAACGAAATTGTTGACAACAGAATCTTACTAATATTATTAATGCGAAAGTTTAGATGGATGAATGGCTGTTTGTTAGAGTTTGTAGCCTAAACGGCTGAAGGGATCTCGATGAAATTTGGCATAGACGTAGAGGATAGTCTGGAAGAACACATAGTCTACTCATTTATGTTTTTAATTCCACGCGGACGGAGTCGCGGGTGAAAGCTTGTACGTTAAAATGAAACGGAAAATATATTTAAGATAAACAATTAACTTGTATTTGAATTGCTCAAACCGAAGTACCTTTATTACATAGGAGATAATTAAAATCATTTTGCATAGACTCGTTATTTTTTAATTTAATCTGTGCGTGATTAATACGTTTCTTTAATATTTATTACTTTGTTAAATGTACTATTAATGTATTATCCTGTAACTGGTGTACCTATAAAAGCTATTATTATAATATGAAGTATTCAATTTTCAATCGGATCGAAAAATCTGAGCACAAAGAAACTTTTATTACAGTGTAGTCTATTGTGTAGTGCTGTCTGCGAGCCGGCTTACGTTATGTTCTCAGGCGGACAAAGCTGAAAGGAGCTTTTTAATAAAGCTCATATGCGACCGTAAAGTTTCTAATATAGTTAACATTAATTAATTCAGTTTTTTTATAAGAGTTCCGAACGCTGTGTATACATTTAGATGTTAAATAAGTTTCAATTGAACGACCTATTTTTAACATTAAAGATCCAGCTTTCGCCCGTGACTCCGTCCGCTTGAAATTAAAAAAATTAAAAGTATCCTATGTGTTCTTCCAAACTATCCTCTACATCTATGCCAAATTTCATCGAGATCCGTTCAGCAGTTTAGGTTACAAACTCTATCAAACATTCATCCATCCATCTAAACTTTCGCATTTATAATATTAGTAAGATTACGTTTCTTAACTGTTTATTATTGAAATGTTTGAAAAATATTATAACATTCATACACCGCGTTAACTATTAGACTGGAAAGATAACTAAAAGGAAGAGATAATAAAATCCTATACAAATATGTGACAGTAAATTGTTAAAAGTTCTCGAAGTTTTATCCATGCGATACTAAGTCATTGATCCGTATAAGAGTTGGGTATCGGGCCGCGCTTCCCACGGGAGCGTCGACCCCGCGGACGTTCCTAGTTCACAGCTATCGGAAGGACTTTTGAAAATGCTAACGAAAGACGGATTTGATGGCGGTTTACCATTGGTATCGACACATTATTGAAATAGTCGAAAACAATAAAAATAGTAATAAATTGATCCTTCATATAAAACATTTTAACAATGCGGGCTTTGTCAACATCAGAAAGGCTTTTGGTGTGTATTCTTTTAATTAAAGCAATTAATTTTTCAATACCAGTTGTTGAGGTAACAAATATTTTAATACATCTTTGAGAACTTTTTAAATTGTGTTATTTGTAGATAGCAAACGATATTAAATTTATTATTTTGCATTATTTTAACAGTCAATAATAATAATTTTTGTGTCGATGCGTTTCTACAATGGAGAAGCGCACAATCGTGCTCTCGCGCGAGGTAACCGACGCTCCTTTAATCTTCGGCCGTCGACCCAAGTAGAGGCTGTCCATCGCAGCTGCACAATGTACGATCAATTGTTGCTTACCGCTTGTTTCTCGCAGCGAGCGCCTGATCAACGTTTCGCGGCAACGTTTCGCGGTTGATTTTTGTTTCCGACCCCCATTTGTTTCGATGTATTTACAGTTGAATGCACATCGGATATTCGTACGTGTTTGTAAAAGAAATCATTTCTAAATATTGCGTTTGACGTTAGAAAAAGTGTCGGTAATTCTTTATGTGAATGTTTTTTATAATATTGTATCTAATACACTACAAATACAATATGAAAATCTAACATTCAAATCATCATTAAAACAAATATGATCGAGAGCACAAATTTAACTAAATTAAAAGGTAACAAAGACGGGACAAACTACTATCAAACAATTCCCCACATATTCTGTGGAGCGCGAGATTTGCCAGTTACTAATTAGTCTAACTCGTTGAAAAGCAAACGAATCGGCTCCGAGTCGAGTCTAGTTCGGTATAGTCTATGCTAGACGCACCTACGTTCGCTGCGCTTGTTCAAAGTTTGCTCAAGAACAGCGCGGGAACGGTGCACGTCAATTAAAACCAGGAAATTGAGTTATGCCGAGTTGAGAATTGCAAAGCTTCCCTTTATTCCGCTCCCGGTGAAAAGATAATGGTTGAACGTAGTTGTGGAACCTTTTGAAAATGTTTCGATGACAGTTTCACACTTTGTTTGTAAATAACGACACGAAAGTTGTTTTGCAATCTGAGAGTCTATCGTGAACATTTGTGTAACGTCATAGATTTTGTATTAGATTTTTTAGTCTACGTTACGCCCTGTTCGGGCGCTGCACAAGTGTAATATAAACTTTGTAGATGATTAAGAAAATGTTCTCACAAATATTCATGATAAGCCCTCTGTATCTAAATAAAGGAAGGTCTAGTCTAAATGTTTCCAATTTGTCGTAGAAAAGTTGTGTGATTTTGCAAAAACATTTTGCAAAAATTAAGGTAAGAGGCGCCATTTAAAATTTGTGGAAGTTGAACATAAATCCTTTCTTTGAAAATACAATTTCAAAACACTAGTTTAACTGTGTCTATGTAACACAGCAGTAGTGAAATGTCCAAAATTTGAATAGTTCTGGTTGAAGTTATTCGAGTCGTAAAGGAAACCAGTGGGAATGGCTTGGAATATTTTCGTGAGCTTTTGTCCGGCGCTCAAGCGGCCGCAGCGGAATGGCGGCTAATCTCTAACAATTTCATTACGAGAGCTCGGCTTTGTTCTTCACATTCGAAACGTAACGCTTTATATGTCGACTATTTAAATACATTATATCTTTTATCTACTAGACATTCAAAATGTATTAAAGTCATTACTTTTGCTTGAGATAATGAACATAGTTACTTTTATGTTTAAAATAGTTGATAAATGTTTAAAACTTTTATCGAGATCGCAACTGACAGTTTGCGCAACGTAGATAGGCCTCCTGCTAAATGGACGACCTGGTCAAGGTTGCGAGAGTGCACTGGATGCAGGCGGCACAGCACTGGCCATCGTGGCAATCGATGAAGCCCGACGTTCAGCAGTGGACGTCCTTAGGCTGATGATAATGATAGCTTTATTTTAAGCCACAAGTCATCTATCTTCCGGACATCCTAATGTTAAATGTAACAGTGAGAGTCATATGTTTGTACAACATATTTTCCTAAATCTTATCGTTTCCTACAATCTCCGGGGGTCGGAAATATTGCGATATCACCGGACCTATACTGGTAATATCCATTAAGGCACGTTCTCGCTATCCCCCGTACTCCCCGCGCTCGCCCCGCTCCCCGTGTAGTGCGTGACGTAGGAACTATTAATTCCTAACACATTTTGCACGGCTAACGCACACGCATCTTTGATACGTGGGGCTCCGATGTTTGCGTAACAAATAAGAAATGATGCTGGTGAAATAATATCGTCAATATATTGTGATAGGAAGTGAAACGTTTTATTTCACGTAATAAGGTTAATATCTCAACAAATTAATTAAAGATCTAGTAAAGATTAGACTGGGTTAGAATGTCTGGGTCTACAGTGCGTTTGTATAGCAATTGGTAAAATGCTATTGTAAATGAAAAAGGCTTACACACTTCTGCGTAGAGAGACATATAATGTTCAAGTAGGCAGCGCCTCAGTGTTAATTTAACGAATCTGAATGTGGCCGTATAAATAAAGGTTTAAGTTTTTGTACCAAAGCCATAGATTATCTAATGCTAATAATCTTTTGTTGCAGGGCAAAGCGAAAAGGGACCAGTCATTGGAAGAGCTCCGAGAACACATCCACCGATACTATATGCCGCTGGGTAGACAGTTCATGGTGCTCTTCCCTGAAGGGGGTTTCCTGCATAAGAGAAGGGAGGTTAGCCAAAGGTAATTATATTATTACCTACAAACTTTATGCTACAATGCATGAAGTGCAACAGTTTTAGGTATCGACGGGATGTAAAAGATGTTAGTCAGGGCCAACATTTCGTAGTGACATACCTTGTCATGGAAATCGCAGAACGTGGAAAGTAGAATACCGCACTGTTGGTGGCCTATATCCAATAATGGTGAGACACGAGCTGATGATGATAATAATGGTGCTGATGATCATGGATACGAAAACCAAATTCAAATCACAATAAATGTAATATCAATGTAAGCGAGACCGAACATTCGACAACATATAAGGGTCGATACGAAACGACCAAAGTCGTTTAGCACAAACTCGAGTCGCTAGAACAAGTTTCAAAGGCGCCCAGTCGAATTTATGTTCGAGGAATCTGGCGTACGAACATATATAGCCATTACTTTGACAAGCCTTCTCGAACTAGATATTGTTTTCTGAAATATTTTTCTATAGTTTGAAAACTAAAAATTCAGATGATTTTTAAAATTTCAATATGTTTAAAATACAATATGGGATCGTAATTAAGGTGGCAAATATAATTTACTTGGCGCTATTTTTTAACAATTTTGCGTAATCTGATTTGACTTATTTTGGCTTCTGTAACGTAATTTAAGTATAAAGTTCAAATAGTGTAATAACTGACTCGGAATTTGCCCATTAGTTAAGGGGGTTATCTTTTCAATACTATTATATAATTTTAGGTTTGCAGAAAAGAACAATTTACCAAAATTGGAATATGTTTCGTTGCCAAGAGCTGGTGCGATGAAAGTCATTATGGAAGAGATCGGACCTAGCAGAGATGAAGGAGCTAGCACATCCAAAGAGAACTCTAAAAAAGGTATAGTAAAGTTCAAAGAATCTAAAAAAACTATTTACATTTAATATTTCTTTTACTTGATTTCAGAGGTTCTTATCCTGTATGTACCTTTCCAGATAATAACTTCAACCAGAATAACTTAAATAATATAATCGTGGACACAAAATCAGGAGATAGTATAGAATGGATATTGGACGTGACCATCGCCTATCCTGACCGGATCCCGCTGCATTTGCAGGACATCGTGTGCGGCACCCGACCACCCTGTGCCATAAACCTGCACTATAGATTGTACCCTAGTAATGAGGTAAGAACTCAAATTAAATCAACTCTCAATTAACTGCTTTACAATGATCCTCTTGAAGCAAACTAGCAAAAGTAGGAGCATGGACAAGCCTTTTTTGTAAAAATTGCAAATGAATTTCGAAGCCTCTGTTATCTCCTCCTCCTCTGTTATCATGAAAACATTTAAAATGTCTAATGGCACAGTATGTTACTATTTAGATTTACTGTGCCTATAGATCAAATTGCCATGGTCGATGAACTTTATTAAGAGGTGGCATTAAAAGAACAATAATTAATCAATCAAATACTTAAAGGAATATTTGTCCTCAGGTTCCAGCTGATACTGAAGGGATGACTCAGTGGCTCTATGACAGGTTTATAGAGAAGGACAAAATGTTAGAAGAGTTTTACCGTACGGGCCAGTTCCCCGCGCGAGGGAACAATTCCCAAATAGTTCGACAAGTGAGACAGGACAATCTGCGTTATCTGATATTGCATTTATTCTTTATAGCTTCGACGTTCTTACAGTACAATATGTGGCGTGAGTTTTGGAGCTACTTATGGTAATCGAGTGTAATCTTTAGTGAATTTATGTGTCGTCGTTTGATTCAATTTTTGATGTCTTTATCATGAGTCATGTATTGTTACTAGTAAATTTATTTATCAGTCTAATTTAACTTGAATGTGTAACAGATTTTAAAGATAATATGTTTGATGTGGTTAATTTAAATTTCCTTTAAATGTAGATTTCTTACAGAATTCTGGATTTTCTCTAAGTATAAGAATGAAGTTATTGTTAGAGATTGTTTATCAAACGTAAATTCGTTACAATGATTATGAATGCAGCTATGGGTAACAAAAATTGAATCAATCGTATGGTTAATGTCCGCTTTTGCCATTGATGATTAATATGGATTTCGTGAAATTAATCGCTTTCTGGTATTGACTTAATAACTTTTGTTAATTTTCTCGATGTGTAAAATTCTATTTTATATCAAAATCTATTATGATACTAGAAAGCGATTCTCATTTTAGGAGGTGCGTTGAGAAAGTACATTTGTTTTACGTTTCATTTAAGTTCCTCGCATTTTACATTTAGTAAAGATTTGTTTGTACTTTGGTACGTTAAAGTGCGTTTACACTGTAGAAACCTGTACATATTGGTATCTATTTTTATCGATGAGAATGAATGAGACATTTACATGTTTCCGCAGTGTAAATTCGCGGTGAGATCGTCTCGATGTTGATTATCGATGTTTTATGTAGCACTGTCTTATAGTGAGTACATACAATGAGTGCTGTGACGTTTAAGTCAATATTTAAGTGAATTTCCTAGAATAAGTTCTTCGCTTTGAGCTATACCAAAACTTGAATCCTTTATGACAATAAACACATTATTATACTCACCTTCACGCTTTCATTATCAATGTATTGTCTGGACTAAAATACATGCCAAAGAGAATTATATGATTACTGAAAGAATTAAAATCCTTGATAAAAAGACATTTTACTCTAATCTACTTTAAGAAAGTTAAATAATTTTTGCCTAAGTATTTTAAGAGTATAAACTCTCGGTATTATATTACACTTTAGACTTTTATATTATTTTTTTTTTTAATTTCAATTTGTCGATTTATTAGTCCAGATAGAAACAGTCCAGTGTGAAAGCTCTCTAATCCACTTTAAACAGTTTCCCCGCTTCTAACTTTAAAAAAATACGAATTTAATATAAAGGAGTCTATTCACACTCCAATTAAAAATTCCAAAGCGTGCGAAATTGATGTATTTTTTGTAAAAGTGATGCAAAATTTTAGATAAGTGATAATATAGATGCGGAAATTTTATAGGCACATAATATATTTGTGCACGTCAATTTAATAACAAACTAAGTTATTTAAAAAAATACTTTGCGGGTTTTTTAAGCTAATTGAATATTAAGAGTGTAAAATCCACTTTATAGAAACAAATGATGAAATGATTATATTTTAAATAATTGAAAATTCCACATTTTCAAGTTTTAATGATTTTCTAACTTGATCACTGTCTAATTAAGGCACAGTAATAAAAAATAACACTTAATTCAGTATCTTTATTAAGTAAATTACTGTTAAGTAATCATTAACGGACGATTGCTAGTGATATTAATAAAGAACTAACGGCCGAATATTAAAACGACATTTAATTATGTAAGAGAGTCTTAAATTATAAAACAATACCAACTCCAAATTAGAAATTGTGACTTCTGACAGATTGTAGTAGACGCTTACTTAACGAAGTGTTTACACAATATAGCCTGGATATGTGTAGGCTTTTTTTTTTAATTTTACGTAGAAGTCACTGGCATAGCTAGTTTTTTTTATTTAATATCACTGTCAATTTTAATCAAACGTGTTGTGAAATCAATTAGTGATATAGTTTATTAATTTATATGTTTTTGACGCCATATTACAAATTATTTAACACTAAGGGTCTGTCCCACCAAATTGTAAATTGTCTGATAACAATCCAACGTGTAAATTTTGTTACCTTACAGTGACGTCATTTTTAAGCTATCTGAGCCTCTATCAGCCAGTGGTGGGATAGGCCCTTAGGCAATTAATTTGGATCACGTCTAATTTTAACGTTACACGTCACACGTTACTATCCCATTTTAAATATAATAGAAGAAAAGGGAAAGGTTTTATAGTAGATAGTCCCCGTTATATTTCGAAATGCAAAAATGTCTGTAGAAAGCCTAATTTGGTAACATATTTTCCTTTCATGTCCAATAATTTGTATAGTTCTGTTCTGCTAACCGGAAACATTAAACTCACGAAGCTACGGAAGATTTTTTTTCTCATATTCAAAAGGCGATGTATGAAGGAGGCGATCGTGGCGCTCCAGTCACAGGTTTTCTATTTAGCTGGTTAGGCCGTATTTAATTATTTTATGAAGGTCAACAATATTTATAATTTCTAGAATAATCCGTAATGTATTTATTCTGGAAAAACGTGTAAATAAACATGTTCGTACTTAATGTATCTTTATACTTATTTAAAAACAAAATAAGGTAAATTTCAAACTAAACGTTAAAGAATTTAATTTTACCGCCAGACGAAGTAACACTGTTGCTATCTCAACTTTTTTTAAGATAATGATATAGATGGCAATATTATTAATACAGGACACAATGGAAATTAAACGTTACGTAATATATGAATTAAATGTTAATATCATAAAAGCAATATGAATTGAGAATGAAGTGACTTGAATTTAAAAAAAATCTTTAAATTTAATCAGTTGGATTTTTTATTCAATGTATTTGGAAATTCTAATTATTTTCTACCATATTTATACCATATCCGTGAAAATATTGTCTATTATATCAAATATTTATGACAATAACATAATTCCATACATATCAGTAAGAAAACAATACAATTTAATAGAAATTACAATTTTCATTTAAGCCCTCAGTCACATGGGCGTTTTTTTTATCCCGCGTTAAAAAAGCGTTCAAATACCAGCGTTTTGAAAGCGTTAAAAAACGCACTAGCGTAACAGGGCTAAATAGAGGGAAATATCTTCTTAATATTACAAAAACATTAAAAACCATATCCTTTGAAAACTCTTACCCATGTAGCTTTAGTATTGCAACTACATAAAATTTATCACTTTTCCTAACTCATAATATCTAACAAATTCTTATGAAAACGTTGTGTTAATTCCATATCCATGTTCCTTATTATATCCAAGCGTGCCTTTATAAATTAAAAAATGCCAATATTAAAAATATAAATAAAAACACGGAAAATTTGATTAGTAAAATTAATTAATTCATCAAATTTGATCTGATTTTATAGCGTTTAATTCATTAACTAAGAAGTAATGGTGCGTCATAGGATGCGGCAGGTGGCAAACACGTCCCGCGAAATTTCACCGTGCAACCTCCAAATGCAGTTGCACCTGCAAATAACGTATAAAAATTGACAGATTAGATGGCAGAAGTCACTATTGACAATTTGCGGAATAACAAATTTATTCTATGATTAATTTTGTGTTAAGGATATTTTCCACCGGGAAATTTTATATTTGGCGTCATAGATGTGTATAATAAGGCCAAATTTGATGTTTAATTCATATTACAAATGTATTTATTTTGATACAATACCGTCCTCATTCTTAAGATAAACAGGTGGCCATATTTTTATTAATGTACTCTACAAACAATTATTCAATGTAATATTTCACTTTAGCACGATACTCGCAATTTTCTAGACAAGATTTCAGTGTGTATAGTATACCAATCACTTAAGGATTACGCGTTATGCGGTTAGAATCGTTTTATTTCTTCTAGCACTACGGTTACCATCCGGTTGCTATACCTAATACGTGCTTACTTTGCGATTATTCCCTATTTACAATTGGATATAGCGACTAGCCGCATTTGGACTACTTCAAAAGTAACCACACAACGCGTTTCATCAACCGCATAGTGCGTTAGTCACCTTACGTTAAGATTGATCAATATATACGAGTACTTTGTTAATAATTTTAGTATTATATTTTCTTACAGTATGGTTTTGCATTTACATATTAAGTTATTATTTAACAGACAATGCCAACAAATGTTATCAAAACAATTCGGATAAAAATTCCGACGCTTTAAGCACTTTTACTCACTCACAAATCGAAATATCAGGCGCATTAAGACGTTTTAAAAACATTAATAATTCCGCCTCTCACACCGATACGTAATTTACGATTTTTATTTTTACACTTCGCTTTGTTACGGTAATGAACCTTCTGATTTAAAGATTCATTTTCAATTAAGTGAATATCAATAGTCTTAGCCTATTTTGCTTAAGTAAATAAATGAAATAAAAGTTGACTTTTCTTTTCAATATTGGTCGACGTGTTCTTTTTAATTAATTTTAACATTGGCTGTGTTCGAGTTAACATCTAATTTTCTTTTTAATGTTACGTTTCGGTGTAATGGACGGTCTAGCTTTTAGCAAGTGAATAGTGGTAGACGATTTAATGAGATTTGATTTTAATTATGGGATTATTATGTTCGCTGTAAACATTTTGTTTCGTACTTTGTGTATTTTTTTCTTTGGGTGTTTAAATCTTTGTAATTTTAAGTTCTTAATAAAAGGGATTCGTGATTATTTTTAAGTTCAATGTTGTTATTTTTTTCTCCTCTTTTTTGTTTGTAGTTAAGTTTGTAATTTTGTAGATATTAGTATAATGAATTATGTGATTCTCTCAAAGTGAATTTTTATTTGCATCACTTGATATTTTTGTTAAGAATTTTAACATTTGCTTGTGTGCAATGGTAGCAATTGTTTTGCTATACTAAAAGGCGAAATTATTATGATGTGAAGAAAATCGGTTTTTTCGATTTTCGCTTACATAATTTTTGTTTAATGGATGTCAATAAGCTTAAACCCAACATGTAACTCAGTTACGTGTGTTGTATTTTTATGTTTTTGCTGGAAAATATGTATTGTATGATAGTAAAGAATTTACTATAACTTGCTGTTCTGTAAACATGGGTTGATTTTTTTTTGTTAAAATAGTTAATTTCTTATTGTGTGACCGACTAATCCAAATTCTTACGTAATTGTCATTTTATTTCGTATATAAGAACTGTTTTAAATAAAACTCAGTTATTTAGTTCGACTAGCTTATCTGGCCTGGGGGCTGCTATTGCAGTTATTTCTGTCATATAAAAACTACGTAAGCATAGAACATAAAAGGAAATAAATGATATGACAGCTACAATAAGGATCCTGCGACAAAAAGCGCTAGTGAGCTGTCGTCATTAAGTTTGACTTACCGGGTCAGAAAACTTCGTCGAACTATGACTTAAACTTTACAACAATCGACCATGTAAAAAGATTGACACGTGTTTGTACTGTAAGTGTTATGTACAAATTAAATTCGATAATCTAGTTTAAGATACTTAGATGTAAATTATGGAATCGTACTCCATGATTTTAATGTTTTTTTGCTGACGCTACTAAGTCCAATGGAAATGGCCGCTGTACATATTCTCACGGCCAAATTCAATAATCAAATAATTCCTGCTTCACTAATGTAGCATTTTTAACCATTTGCTTGCCTATCCTTTAAAGCAATCAATTTTTTGTACACTCATTAAAATCTATAATGACTCATTTCTCCGATTATAGTTCGATTATTGGTTTTGGCCGTTTCGGGTAAAGTTCCCCCAGTTTCTGAATAAAGCACGTTTGATGCACTAATAAGTTGTTTTTTATTTATTTATCCTAATAACCTTTTATTAATCTATACTATTATTATAAAAAGGAAAGGTTTGTGTTTTTGTATACATGAATTAACTCAAAAACTACTGGGCCGATTTCAAAAATTCTTTCACCATTAAAAGCTAATTCGATAGTGTCCAGTGTGACGGACAAATAATTAAAATAAATCTACTGAAGTATAATATAGTATAATAGTTTATTTTATATGCAAAAATATGACAACAAAAAAAACACTTTTTTTTTCAACAAAAAACTCCGTTGAATTAAGGGTTAATTTCATGCGGGCGAAGTCGCGAGCAACAGCTAGTATACCAAATTTCAAATTGACAACAAAATCGGAAATTAAATCGCTGGGTAAATCAAAATGGCCGCCGCGGCGTCTAATCCGAATTGAAAATATACATGTAGCGAGCGGAGGCTGAATATTGCGAATAGGGAAGCTGAAAATCGGTCCTTTCAACCTGTAAATAACATTTTGAAGCGCGCCATAAAAATATATAACGTCTAGAGAACACGTGTCGCTTCTGAGGCGTCGACACACGGATCTATCACACTGGATGTGACAAGTATTTAAATGTTTCCTTACAAAATACTTGTAAACAGGATAGTTTTAGCTCATAAAAAGTAGAGTTTTGGACTTCTAGAATAGCATATTTCAAGGTCCCTTACATTATGACGTAGAGTTAAGTACCACTGCCGAAAAACTTGTACATACAGTTTTGTACTGGACATTCAAGTGGAAACAGAATTAAGAATAGAACGACAGGAAAAGATACCGATGCCGTGTTACCTTTTCTTCATTAGTCTCTCCTATTTAATAAAACAGAAACAAGAACAAAAGTGACGTGGTTTTTAACAGTTTGCCACATCTAGTATATCTATAGATCGTTTGTTTACCCATTTTATTGTTACGAAGAGGCGCGGGCGACAGACGATTGTGTACTGACAAAGGGAAACTGTATTAGAGTTTTTCTTCTTAAGGTAAAAGGTATTTATATTATTGCACGTAAGGACTTTTTATGTGTCTTTCGGTACCGCGGTGTTTATCTTTATTTTCACCTATTTCTCGGAATTAAATTTTCGTTATTGTATTGAGAAATGTCTTCAACAGGATGTTCTATTTTTGCTTTATTATTTAATTGTTTATAAAAGGAAATAAAATGCTCCTTATTTTATAATAGAAAAAAAGGTTTAAATGTCGGCTGATGGCTGAATTTGTTGTTCAAGAAAGTCTTTTTACTTTCTAGTCCCTTAATTTCCATGACTAACAAACTACATTGCAGTGAAATATAAAATTCGTTATACAAGAAATAGTAAAGAAATTGAAAATAATAAAGTCAACAATCCAGGAACATAGAAGCTTTTATAAGCGTTAGTTTGTAGAGCGTAATACGAAGAGATTCCTTCGTAATAAAATAAATTGGTGCTTGGTACGATTGCATACGAGCGAAGAGCAAACATTGGCCACGGCCACTTGGAGTTGAGTAAAAGATTTATTTGATATAAACTTCCATTTCTACTAATATATTGTCCTTATAATCTTTTACAGCCTTATTTTTTCAAGCTAAAAGTAATTAAAAAACATTCCATTCGTCATCATATCTTTATTTCGTTACTAGCTGTTCCCATGCGGCTTCATCCGACTGAAAATATAAAAACTTTATTTCATTGTTTACCTACATCTGTCAAATTTTCAATTGCAAATGTCAAAATACCAATTACCTTACTATGGCAATGAAATCGACCCTGTAGTTTTTGAGTTATTTCTATTAATACACAATACAAATCCTCTTCATAATATTAGTATAGATAACAAATTTATTAAAATGAATAGGAGAAGAGAATTATCTAATTTCCCATACGTTTTTGCTAATGTACTCTGAAATTTAAACTTAATTAAATGTCACTCTTATTTCGGCTATTAAAATAAATTAGCGTCGCTTGATATCTTTAATATGATGAGTGCAGATCGGAAGGGGGCCCTTTGATGACATCACGACATATGGACCCCGGGACGATGGAATTAGAAATTGTATGGAGTAATGAGATTCGTTACGTTAAATTGAGTGACATATTGTACATAAGAATAAATACGTTGATTTTTGTAATGTTTAATGAAAACAAATTGACAAATAATGAAGCCTATAAAAACAAAAGTATGCCTATATGCTCTTCTAGACTATTCTCTACATCTATGACAAATTTCATCGATATTCGTTCAACCGTTTAGGCGGCAAAATCTAAGAAATATTCATCTAAACTTTCTTATCTTACTAATATTATAAATTCGAAAGTTTAGATGAATGGATGAATGGATAGATGGATGTTTGTTAGAGTTTGTAGCTTAAATCGCTGAACGGATCTCGATGAAATTTGGCATGGATGCAGAGGATAGTCTGGAAAAACACATAGGCTACTTGCTTTTGTTTTTTTTAATTCCACGCGGACGGAGTCGCGGGCGAAAGCTAGTTTACAATATTGTAAGAAGTGAAATTGTTAAAACGTCGCACGTGTTTTTTTATAAAAATTTAGTTTAATTATATTTGATGGTTAATATCAGCCACGCGACGTGTGATGCATACGCTGTATTGACGTACCCCTGCTTAGGGTCTTGTACGGTGTACAAACGGACCCTTGCTTGGGGTCGTTTAGGCCCGTGGCTAATTGAATGCCGATGACGCGTGGCGGCTGTAGCATTGCAAGGGTTCCTTGCATTTTGATGTGACGTTTAATATACCTGTATAGACTTACAAAAATATCTGTAAAGGGAGGTATACGTCAAACTAAATAATAGCTCACTAGCGCCCTCCTGTCAAGGTAATAAGTGTCAAAAGATCTTTGTCACTCTGTAGCTGTCTTGCTTTTTTCATTTCACGTAATTTTTTATACCTATTTATGCAATCGAAATCCACAATTGTATTGTGACTTTATTTCTAACTTTACGACGGATGTGTAATTTGCAAAAAAGTTATTTGTTCTAAAAATATATGAATATAAAATATGCTAACGAAATTAAAATATTTCCTAAACAATTATTATTTCTTTACTCAAAAGCCTTCAACTTAACATCCTGTTCACGTTTTGTAGATAATAAAGGTCTGAGACACAGAGTACAAATATGCAGTAGACCAATTTTGTTAAAATTATTTTTTATTTAAATTTAAAAACATTGGTTAAATAAAAGATGTACAAAATAGAAAACGTTAACATCTTCGTAAATCCAAATTTCATATATGAAAATAATGTTCTGTAATGGAATTTTCTCCTACAACCTCAAAAATAGATAATGAATTTGTAATACTAATTCCAATTTTATTGCCCATCGTCTTACTGTATTACGTAGACTGTGGCGCCCTAATCCCCAACATGCTCGTCTATACCAACAACTTAATTCCGTAGGTCGCAGCCTCAGCTTGCCGCACAATCAGCCCGCGTGGTCCGAAATCACACAATTAACCGAACTCCCGCACATTTATCAATTAGATTAGGTCCTAAGCAAACATCGCAACAGAATCGTTAGCGACGCGGCCCCGCCTATCTGCAGATTAAACCGTACGTATATACAATAATTGCACGATTGTGGGAGAGGTAATCTATGTTTTGATTTGAGTTACATCTCTATTTGTATGATATTCAGAGACTCGCCAATATAACTTAATCTATATTCAATTACATTTGGCCAACAAAACGTAATAACCACCTCTGAATGTGCTACGAAATGCTTAGTGCTACATGTGCTACAAAACTGTACTGTATTTTTAAATTATAGGGTCTTTAATAATAAAATCTGCCAATCCACTTAATGAGAGCGTCGGTGGCCCGGGGGTTTAAGCACTTGACTTGTACATCTACAGATCTTGAGTTCGAATCCCGTCATGTACCAATGTGATTTTTCAATTTTTGAATTTCATATGTACATAATTTACCCGACGTACTTACGGTGAAGGAAAACGTGATGCAACTCCACATATCGGAGAAGAAATTCAAAGATATGTGTGAAGTGAACCAACCCGCAGTGGGCCAGCGTGGTTGACTAAGGCCTAGTCACCCTAAATTAGGGTAGGCTCCGAGCCTCTCGGTGAGGACGTATAGTGAGCTGGTGATGTGATGTGGTGTGAATCCACTTAATAGAGTTTTCAACTATCGGTACTACAAAGTTCGTCTTAACAAGTAACATTTAAAAAGTTACTTTGTAGGAATCGGCAACTAAGTTTTGATCTTACCGAAGTATTAGATAACGAGATAACTTTGCTGACGTCACAGACTAAGCTTCGTCTTAACACACTTAACGAAAT
>LD689004.1:777458-806145 GCA_003118335.3 Papilio memnon
TTGAAACATCTGAGAAATATAATATATACTGGAACGTAGTTATTACTATAGTAAACTTATTTATTCTAAATGTATTATGCGCTAACCTTTCAAAGAGTCATATCATAATTACTTGACACTTTGGTCTTTAAAACGTTCGTATTACATAACATCAAGCCATCTGAAAAGTCATTCATACTAATTCCATGAGAATAAAACTAAAAATCTCGTCGCCAGAGAGACGGAAACCGCATTAATGGAAAAACTTCAGCGTCGACAATCCGTAGATTAGCACACAAAAGCGGCCGCGAACAATTTTCAACGAAAAAAGAGGATTAATTTAAAAAAACAATGGCCTCATATCGGTCCGCGGCAGACGGCGAACAAACAATGAAAACTTCAGTCCTCGTCAGCCAGTATGTTTGAAATTGGAATTTAAAAAACAAATTAATATTATAACATATCAACTTTTAACTCTACTGACGTCATTTAAAAACCTCGGTAGATTTTGTTTGGTGTTTTTACCTAAGACCGATTATAGTGTGGATTTAAGACCATATTCAAATGTCAAATCAAAGACTTAAAAGATAAAAGGGAAACAAGAAACTAAGGTAAACATTCTGAAAGTAGTTTTTTCAAACATTGAGAGCCTCGCGCTACTTACCGATAGATGGCGTTCAGTGATTGGGCACGCATTCACTTGCCTATGACGATTTTGATTTACGAGGACGCTTAGTAAAGTTATGGCTATGGATACCACAATTTATAAAATTACCGGATCATTCCGTGACGTTATTTGTCTTTTAAAACAATTGTATTTCCAATTAAAGACTAGCGTTTATAGTTACAGAGACTAAAACAGGTCAGGTGAACGCGTACTGTAAGACGCTATCATTTAAAAAATACTGTACATTCAACTATTTTTATTCCTAGAATTTCCTTTCAAAAGGGTGGCACCCTAATCACAGTGTTATGTGACAGGAAACTTTGTAAGCAATTGCTTTGTACGACTTATGGAGATCAACTTTTATCGCCAAACCATTTCACCCGCTTCCATTCAAAGAGATATCGACATGTTTAAGTTGAAGGGAAAATATATTTATGATGAAGTTATTGTGTTTTATTTTTGTACACAGAATTAAAGTTTATTCAATTAATATTGGAATTTATCAATTTATGAATGCAAGAATGTTTTTAGTATTTTTGGGAATCTTTTATTTTGTATGCAATTTTTAACAATTCATATATTTCAAAACTATGAGTTATTTGATCTTCTTTCACTAATAACTACAAAAGTGACTGAGGCTTAATAAAAAAAGACCTGAAACAAGATAATGCAAGACCAAACAGGTAATATTTTTAGGCTATATATTAATATTTTTGGCTGAGGTAGAAATTTATAACACTGTCATCTAGTGGACGTATGATTAACTAACAAATATTTAATCGAAACTGACAATGAAATAGTTGCACTCTTGTACACTAGATGGCACTGAAAGTAAAATATTTATTTAATGAATTTAAAGAGTTAGCAATTGTCATAAATTATTTTGAACAATTTATGGTATTAAGAAACTACATCTTTAACACAGATTTAGGCAATAATGAGCGTGTCTTTACGCATATCAATATTGATGAAGTAACCGATAGAATTTTTAATCAGTTTATTTACCATTTATTCATAAGCCTGTTTATTCATAAAGTTTGAAATCGCGCAGTACCGAGAATATCGCTTCTCACTTTCCATAAATAATTCGTTTGTCTTATTAATTAGATAACTTATTGCTTGATCATTTACATCTTTATGTTTTCTACACCTTGTTTTTAGTACGCTCTGAAATGTTGTTCTACAATGTTTTTAAAAATAGTTTGCGGATTTTTAAACCTTTCTTTTCCTAGTAAAACATTGATTTTTCCTTAAAGCCAAACTGCTCAGTTATTTAAATCTATACAGAAAAAAGTATAATGATATTAAAAAAACCAGTTCCACTTGGGTATAATTCACGCTTATGATAACACGCGAGTTTCACTGTCGTGAAACAATAAATCGCAAGTTGTATATTTCCGACAGCAGGAAAGCTAACAAAACATATTTATTTTAACTTAAAATTGCTAAATCACCGGAAGTTACTTCTAGTTTTATTTCATGACTAGCTGTTCCCTTGCGGATTCATCCGCGTGATTATAAAAAAAATCATTGTTTACCTACATTTGTCAAATTATCAATTGCAAATGTCAAAATGACATGACGTGATGACAAACCATGGCAACCTTGCTTCCTTGATGTAGGCAGCAACTTATGGTCTCTTTCCCACATTAGGGTTTTTATCCAAAATATTTACCCCTAAGTTTAATGGCGTGAAAATGTATAGCCTAAAGCGTGACGTAAGTGTAGGGCTTTTTATTAAAAGAATTATTCAAAAATATGCTGTGATTGCTGACATCTTAGGCAACAAAGAAGTGTGTGTTTACGTTTTATTATATTAGTATAGATTTAGAATAATTAAAACCTGTTCAATTATTAACATAACTTTTTAAGGATAATCTAAAAAGTTTGAATGATGAATTTATTATGTTAAACTTATTATGTATCATGGTATCTCCGAAAAGCGACATCTAATGAGAGAAAGCGTTATTTTGAATTCGCCAGACGAAGACTTGAATGCAAAGTGATACCTGACGGAATTCATGCGGCTAGTCAATGGAATTAATTACAGGTCAAGGTGATTGTACAGAATATAGACCGAGAGATACTCAAAAATAGAAACTGTTTAATACATGGTTACTTGCATGTTTTAGGAAAGACCTATTAATACCTATATTCGACTTTGATCTCTTAGGTTTAAATATATAAGTAGAAAAATACGGTTTTCGTAGCTCAATTTTTTACGTCATGGTCCGTTGAACTATGAGATTGAAATAATATAAGGGAGGATGTTTCCCGTTGAGCCGCTCGAACTACCGATCGATCCAACGGGAAACAACCAACGAAGTGGAAACGAATAGTTGGACTTGTAAAAATGTACGTAATTCACTAATCAATTGGTTTATGTTCAGTAATTATTGGGAATCATTTAAGGTTTTTAAAACTAGTGTATCATAGACGCGGACAGTGCGTCGTAAGGTGATTGTGCGTGAGGTTGGAAAGTGAAGTCGTGCGAAAAATTCTAATAGTGTGCGCTGCCGGAGTATGTACGTGGCCAAGTAAAGGTTAAACAACGAGATGATATCGTAAGACTTTCATCTGATAGGATAGTTAGGAATGCCCCTGTACTTTGTATCAGTCCCTATGGAAGCAAAAGACAATCAATCTTGTGGTGTTAGAGCGAAAATATGTATCGTGCCATTTTTTAATAATACATAACTAGATATCGCCCGTGAGTCCGTCCGTATGGTATTAACAAAACAAAAGCATCTCTACATCAGTGCCAAATTTCATCGAGATCCGTTCAATAGTTTAGGCTACAAACTCTATCATCCATCCAAACTTTCACTATAAAACATTAGTACCACTATAATTTTAGTAAGAAGTAAGATAGCAATAGAGTAAGGGGATTTTTATTAATTCTAAACGTATGTAGCCTTGAATTTTAAAAATTAATCTCTGAAACCTAGAACTTTACTTTTCACACCCGTCTCATGGAACCCTTTTTATACTGTCTGTATTTCATGGAGACCCTATAAAAGTATCTTGAAAGGTTTTGTTCAGATTCGAACCCAAGACCTCTACGGTAACTCGTGAACCATACAGTTCAATGAACGACTACCGGCTCATTAGGACTGATCGCAATAAAATATGGCATTTATCAAAACATTGCAAAACAATGCTTCACTCACTTTTACCTGTACACTAATCATCTTATAATCAACCTTATTCCCTTGAACTTGGAGTTGAAATTCATTTAATGTAAATAATATCAAAGTATCAACGTCTTTAGACGCGGCAAAATCAAGTTGAGCATTACACTATGGCTTGTGGAGAAGAGCAGACGTTTTAAATTTTCTTTATTTTTCACCGTAATTACGAGTGTGAGTGAAGTGTATGGGATCTTGTATGAGAAGTTTGTGATTTTAATAATTGGTCTACAATTTTTGGATTATTCTTGTGAGTACATTTTTTAAATAATAAAAAAAATCCTGTATTATTATTTCCCGTTTTTTTTAATATATTTTTAGTTTGACATTCACTTTTTTTTCTTTTATAAAGATTTGGACTTTTCATATTCATATGAACATTTCGATGAACATTTATTTTTCGAATTTCTTAAATAAGAAAAACACTTAAAAATTAGTATATACGCATAGTTCAATTGAAAAATACAAAATCTTTACACACTAAATTATAATAAACTTGCTTTTAATCGCGACATCGCACGCGCATATTAATAAATCTAGTTGTAAAGAAAGCCATTATTCAGTAAAAACATAGTTTTCTAATAGCAAAAGATTTTTTTTAAACATGTCCAGTAGTTTTTGAGTTCATTACTCACACACAAAAATAAATATTTCTTCTTTATAATAATTTACAAAGATTTATTGAAAAGTTCTCTGTACAAATCAAACCCAAAACTCTAAAAAATCTTGAAAAATGTTTCTGTTTTGTTCTACCATATTTGATGCCATTGTTAACATGACAGTAAAGTAAAAACCATCGGTATCGAATTCGCACGTCTGTTCCATTAAGTGAAATCACTTTCTATAGAATCAGCAAAGGGGAGTTACTCATCATGATCCAGTAAAGTAAAGTACACAAATAATAGGTACAGTCGAAGACGTATATTTCCAACCCATATCGGTGCAATTGGATGCAGCAGTGCAATAATTGACCTTATTGATTGTTGTGCAATATTCTATATTAAGGGCCATTTGATTCTGGAAACATTTTGGGAAATGAAAATCTTATAAACTTATAATTATAGAGATAGAATCGGAAAAAAACTTTTTAAGCAAAGATCAAGTGCACCAAAATGCTTCGCGATCGCATATTTGATACTTGACTTTAACCAATTAAAATGGTGAGAGGTTATAAGATTAAGACAAAGGCGTAACTAGTAAATCGAGTGTTACATTAATTGTTAAACCAGTAAAATCATTCGAAAAAAAGGTAATTGTCCCATGCCAAGACAAAGGTTAGATGTAAACCGGGGCGGTAAACTGTGGCGTGTCAATTACTGGGGCTTGTGTCTCGATTGCAGTCATTATATGATAACATCTAAGACGCAGTAGCTCGGGAAATGCTGTTTTATTCAGGCTTTGATTACGACTCTTTTAGTATGTTTTATATGGGATTTTACCATAGGTTTCCACTGTTAAACGTTCATACAAAAACATTAATCGTTTTACATAAAGAACGAGAGAAGTCAAAGAGGTAATACTTAACTGTGCATATAGTTTGTATCTCAATAAAAAAATGTGCCTGAAAAACAGTCTCTTTCCGCTTTTTCAGTCAAAACTATGATATAATAATGTCATAGAAATAAATAAAAATTAAATATATTTTAAGTATCAAGACGAATTTATCTAATCATATGTGCTATCTGTGAAACTTGTGAACAATAATTTTAAAATAGTTTTGATGATTTTTGTTTTTTTTTTAATATAAGTAAAAACTCAATCACACAGCGAATTGCATTTGCATTCCGAATCCTCTTAGTTGACTTTCACTGAATATATCGCTTAATAAGGAAATAATAAAATCGTTCGATCGCTCATTCGACAATCATTAATGACATTTTCATGTTCATTGCGCAATAAAGTGTTAAAAATTTTAATATACTATTCAAGTGTCAATGACTGGAGAGTGGAGAGGTTACTAAATAAAAAATACTTTTACTTCCACATTTCATCGTAATATAAATATCCTGGATATCATTCTTAAAGTAAAAACCATTAACTATCATTTAACTAATTCATTTGACGTTAAAATCTTATAATCACACTAATATTATAAATGCGATATTTTAGATGGATGGATGTTTGTTAGAGTTTGTAGCCAAAACGGCTGAACGGATTTCGATGAAATTTGTTATAGATGTAGAGCATAGTCTGGAAGAACATATAGGCTACTCACTTTTGTTTTGATTAATTACACTCGGACAGAGTCGCGGGCGAAAGCTAGTAATACTTAAAAGTAATAAGCAATTTTCAAGCCAAATCAATATAGATTGTTTATTTACTACAAACATTGTCAGTAAACGCTATTTAATAAAAAAAATAATAATCGCAGAATGTCGTAACGTGTCAATAACAGTTCATCGCCCTATTTAAATTTCACTTGACATTGTAAGAGTAGTGCCACACCTCTATTATAATTGATCAAGATCGAGTCTTATGATCACTGCAAAGAACAGGTCTGTATGCAAATATCACGCTGATTACATATTTCGTTACAGATAATTTTACATCTTTAGACGTTCAATCTATTAGATAATAGGCGGTAAATCACGCTCTGCTACTGCATCTGTGGTTTCTAAAAGGTCTTCTGACTCGTTATGGATCGTTTTCACTTTTAGCGAAACAAGATATTCGACATTTTCTTGTTTCTTTTTAATAGCATAAGTCGAAGGAAAATTCTTTTATGACACTGTCAACGGAAATATTTAACCAATTAGTAAAACGTATTATATTTCGAGCGCAAAAATTTATATTAAAACCTTGTTTTATACCGAGACCTTAGTAGAGGAAATAATTGTAATAAAATTACTGTGTATTCGATGTAATCATATTATAAAACGTATTCGTATGTCTCGATTTTTACTAAAAATATCCAAATAGCTTAGTAAATATCGATATTGGATTAAATTTTGAAATTAATCGGTTTTGATGAAACCAATTGATTTACCGCACTAGTGATGACGACCGTCACGGAATGATTCTCTGTTTACTTGAGTTTATTCAATTATTTTTAGTTATGGCAACTTGTAAAATATTTATAAACACTCTTATAAGGTACCAGGTCTTATAACCAAACAGTGGTCTTAGTGGAAAAACTAAACACCCTTTAAAAATGTATCAACTACATTTTATACACACTTAGGGTTGTCATAATTAAGAAGCGACATGAGTACTTTCCGGACTTCAAATGTTGCCAACCCTTCTGTTATAAAACAACTATTATTTTGTTTACCAAAACGAAAACTGGAAACATTATAAAGTTATTTATTTATAACAAAAGTCGATTGGTCTCGGTCCCTTCGACCACCTATCCAGTCTTTGTGATAGAACCTCAAGCACCTATTGTTGCACTAGAAAGTTCCATCTTTCCTCCGGCGATGGAAACTGCAAGGTTATCACTATTAGTATAAATTTTATGCGGTAGAAAGTAAATGCACTTAGATAAATCAAGACTAGCGACTGACATTTTCGCTCATAAAGTAATATTGCGGTCCCGATATAGTGCCTGGAGGGATTCCAATAAAAGTGCATCGTAATAGCATTTTAAAAATATCTATGACTACAATCATTTGTATAATTTATTATAGAATAATTAAAACTTTGATACTACTAAAGGTCAGTCTTTCAACTCATCGTCAGGTTGGTTGTATCCCTCCGTCATCAGCACCTGCCAAGGAAATCCCCCATTTTCATTATTTTATATGTGATGTCTGGCCTGCCCATTCCACGTTTAAAATTATGTCAAATCTATACGTAAATCAGGTTGCAGTATAAAAGCTTACTTAATTTTGATTTGAAAACTTTATTTAAACAGACGGACAAAAAGACCGAACAATGGCGTATATAATAACGGCGGAAATGATTGCTCATGTTAAGCCTTCATGGTACACTTTCCTTTGACAAACGCAAAATTTAACATTTGAATCACATGATGTACAGAACATGTCAAGAGAGATGGGATTTGGTATGAATAAAAATGATACGATTTCTTCTACTGCTCTATTTAGTTGACATTACAATGGATGCAAACTTACCTGTTCTTTATATCAAATATTTGAGTGTACTAGAAATCAGAGTTCCAGATTTAGTAGTTAAAGCACTCAAATGTCGTTGTACAAAAAAATATGCTGTCTATAATTGTTTTGTGCTCAATTACTATGCCCTATACCCCAGCCCTTTATATAGTTCAAATTATACTTTTGATAGTATTGTATCTTTTATTGGTGTCGGGGAAAATCTTCAGAAAGATCCCCTTCCTTCTGGGGGGAAGACAGGGTTATGTGAGATTTGTACCCACTAGAACCCCCTCGGTGGCCAGCCTCTAGTGCAATAGAAGAGTGTTTCGGGATCTCTGTAGAACTCACCGGAACCTTCGGCTCTCAACCGCAGAATACAGGACGTTGCCTGATGTTCCGCAGCGGCATGGCAACGTAGGACCACGCTATGGAACCATCCTCCCGGACCATTTTGATGAAAGATCAGGACCACCCTAATCGCCAATGGCCCCAATCTCATATGATAGTATCGTACCTAAAATTTATTTTGAATCATTTTTACTATGTCAAACAACTAAATATATATATATATTTTTATGCTATCTTTTTAAATATACATTTTTCTTTCATCAATCATTCTCACTTAAGAACGAATCTAGCGCATACCAAATAAACATTAAAGTAAATAATCATACTAAAATATAACCGCAGAAACTAATAGGTGAAGCCTCGTTAGTTTTACTTCGTGACAATCAAAAGTGGAATAAAATTATGGGAAACTTTCGGCTCGGCATTAGAAAGTATTGTGTATAGATGAAGGAGTAAATACCCTGGGCTTATAGTTTTTTAATCGATGCAAATCGTGTACCAAGACGTTACAGTCGGGCTATATCGTGAGTACTGTGCCCTCGATGTTCGGATATTGTGAATTTTAAATTTTAGCTGAGACAATTACTGTTCCTATTAGGTCAAACGATCAACATTGTGCGAATCGACTACATCAAATGTTAGTGCAATTTCTTTTTAAATAGGATTACTAATTAGAAATCTTTAGCAAAAGGTTAGCGTGGTATGGACATGTTATGCGACCAGACGATGAGGACATAAACCAGAAAGTGTTAAGAATGAATGTGGATGGCTACAAAAGAAGAGGAGGACCGAAGAAAGTATGGATGGATTGTGTGAAAGAGGATATGCTTAAGAAGGGAGTGGATTCAGATATGACGGCTGATAGAAATATATGGAAGAGTAGCACATACTGTGCCGACCCTCCGTAAGGGATAAGGGCAAGTTGAGTTGAGTTACTAAGTAGAAATCTTTACTACTAAATACAAGTGGCTTCTCCAATTAAGGGACATTTAACATTTAGAAAACTTTATATAAATTCCCGTATGAACGTGATAATTTTGTGCTAATAGGTATTAACGATGAGAGATTCTAACAATGCCAATTATTTTAAACCACTACTCACATAGCTAAAGTGTTTTACTTTAAACTACGTTTCTATTTTGTTTTATTTATGTAAAAAAAAACTTCCCACGACTCGGTTATATTTAAAAAAACATACAAGACTTGAATTCATTTCGTTTTTTCGTCTCCTTTCCAAATATGTCTCATTTGCCTGTTGATTTTACGGCGAGATAACTTGATACTTGGATTGTGAAAGGAGTTTAAGTGAAACTAAAAAAATGCCTCCAGATATGTAGAGCCTTATGTTGATGACGTGTGTTTTAATTATTCATTCTATAAGATTAATGATATTTGAAGTAATATTGACAGGAATTATGAAATTACTAGCTTTCGCCCGCGACTCCGTCCGCGTGGAATTAAAAAAAAAACAAAAGTGAGTAGCCTATGTGTTCTTCCAGACTATCCTCTACATCTATACCAAATTTCATCGAAATCCGTTCAGCCGTTTAGGCTATAAACTCTAACAAACATCCATCTATCCATCCATCCATCCATCTAAACTTTCACATTTATAATATTAGTATATTAGTATATGAAGTATGATAAATAGAAAGGGGAAAAAAACGTAAACATGTGTTTGAAGATATATTTAGCACTACTTCTATCTTATCCGTTCTCCTTTATTGTCCTATACCTTTTATGAGATAATTGGCTTATCTTTAAGAATTTTAATCAATGTTGTGTATTAGCTATCACAAACATTTTGGTTCCAATATGATTCCAATCAGTAGTTATCTGTAATGTGAAAGATCTAAGATATTAAGCATCTCTTGTAAATGTAAGCTACATTTTAGAACAGAAATGGTTGGAAATTCAATGTGTATTGAGAAGTCAAGATATGAAGATATCCCATGTCATTTAACTTGGAGAAATCGATTCGTGATAATGTTTGAATGATAGGAAGTCACGATGTTTATGATCTGCGAACAACTGACAAATTATAAGATGCAAATAATGATATATAATTATTTTATTACAGCAATTGGCGGATGACAGCGTAAAGACATCGTGGGATAGGTAATTGAACAAGAAGACCGATTACGAAGCAATAAAACTTTCGCAAACCTTAAAATGAAAGAACAAAGAAAATAGAAAAATAAGAGAACATGCAATTAAATTGACATTTACAGATTAAACAGTTGAAGATAAAATGATAAATTAAATAAACATAAATAAATCGAAATAATAAAATGAAGATTGAAATATAAAAAACAATTGCAATAATACACGTAATAAACTTATATATACGTAACTGAAACCTTTAAAATCAATGATGCGAAAACCGTTTTGAGACATCAAATTAATCGAAGATAATTGTAATGCTTGAAAAAGCAATTAAAACAAAGGTCAATCAACAATATCGGATGTATAGAGAATTAACGGCGTTGAATTGAAAGTGAGACAAATCAAAAATATTATGCAACTGATAGACCGAGCTGAAGATTTGCTTGCTCCAAGAAACTCTAAAGGGCCCAATGAAATGGATGGGTGAGTGTTCACAGATTGTTGTATAAAATCTATTGACTTTTAGTTGGAAGAAAGTAATCGTGACAAATTGAATTATTCTAGATTTTTAGTAATAATATCAACTGCGTTTCGTGTAGATAGTTTACTGTTTGAAACGCAACTGTGTTTCGACTTTATAAATGTGCTATAGAAATGCCTGTTTTAAATGTATTGAGTAAAAGGTATATTCTTGTATGTTTTGCAATTAACGCAATTTACTTACCAATACCTTATTAGCTGAACGGTAATGAAAGGCCTTCCTGATGCACTTTCCATTTTGACTGCATCTCTTACATTCAGATTTAAATAAGCGGCAGCGGTAAAGTACAATAATTTGGTATTCCTGCTTCAAAGAATTAGGTTATAACTTTAATCGATTAAAAAACCTAGTATTTACTTCTTTTTTAGACAGCCTCTTAAAAACCAGCAAATTAGTAAATCCTGCTAAAACTGTAGGTAATTCTATGAAAAGTATTAATTGCAATTTAGCGTTTAATATTTATAAAACGAAACGATACTAAATATTACTGGTCTAAAGAATACTCTCATAAAAAATATGTATTGAATAAATAAATGTTTTCCGCTACGCTTATGCAGTATGTGCGCTATCTATTGTCGTAGTACGGTGGAAAATCGCAAGTCTAATATCGCTTCATCCAATAAGCTAAGCCTGGCCGCCGTCTGGCTGTGATTTAACGCGCTTTCTTGAGAAATCTCCAGTTATGTCTTATTGTTCACCATTACGAATATTATTATATTAAGTTGCGTATTATTACTCAGCGGCTTTTATAACTTAACTTTGTGGAATGCATATGCGTCGCCCGCCGATGATTTGGCTAGCCTAGGGTCTAATTCGGAGTATTTTTTTAATTTTCTATATCTATTTCACATTTTTGATTCTCTCCCCTGACGGAGCTAAGGTGGAGCAAGTGCGATGTAAAATATAATACATTTTAAAATACAATACATATAATATTCAACTTTTTAGTTCACTGGTTTTTGTTGTAGTTCAACGATAGTACAAAAAGAAATAATTAATGAAAGCAAATTATTGGGTGTACCGTTTTCTTCTTTAGAGATTTTTGAATAAAGTAATGTTTGGTTTTGAATTAGTAAAATTTATTATAGCGACATCTAGTAGTAAAAGGCCCAATTCCTTGTAACTTCACTTAGTTTAACTCATAAATCATAGATGGCGCTTTTCTTAAAAGTCATTTGGAAAAAACATTTTAAATACAAAAGTGCCCTTGAATAAAAAAAAACTTGTTTGAACACTTTAAACTACATTAAAAACAATTAAAGTAAATCAACAATTAAAACTATTTTTTTATAAAGGTAAATGTCGTACACCGCCATCTAGTATCAGAAGGCAAAAATAAATAATTCATATGTGAAGTCACAGAAATAAAACACTAAATACTAAATGAACACAGAAATCTTGTGATAAAAAGGTATCTCAAATTTAAATCATCACAAATATACCGTAATCTTGAACGAGGAAGAAATACTTGCTTCATTATGTAACAACAAAAGTCTTGTACAAAATTCTTGTCGAGATAATTAGGAATTAAAGTTCGTTATGACTGCATTGTTTATGTATCTAGGCTTAATGCTAATTAAATAATTTAATTTTGAGGTTATTACTCTTTTAAGCAACGTAATATGCGATCTTCAGACAGTTTCTGCTATGTACTTACTTTTCTTCATTTCATACGTATTTATAACGATCTAATTTTGAACTTTTGTTTACTTAAAGTCCATAGACAATGGAAGACTCTCCATAACTAAACTGCGACCATAGTCAACTCTAGCAATCGCATATAATCATCATACGCTTAGTTTAAATTAAGTGCCGCATTCCTATCGTGTAAACAATCCAATCCTCATACTGTACATATTCGTTAATTGATCGCTAAAAGAAAACCTTAGTGTTGATTTCACATAATAAATCTACACAAATCGACGCCCTGAGCCACGACTCTGAGTACGCCATTAGGACAAAAAAGTGCCTTAGTAGCTACGACTCGTATTAATATAGGCCACGAATCGTATTATTCGTATAGGCATAACTGCTGATTGTGAAATTAAGTCAACCAACCAAAGTCCAGTTATTCGTTTCGTCCCGAAAATAGGGAACATAGAGCCAGGAGTTAAACATATCTGTGGCATTCGCACTAGTCCAAGCTTCGGTGACGTGTGAAGGTGCGTTAAGAAAACACAAGGAAGTGGACCAGGGTACCGTTAGACGGTGAGTCTCATCAGTGTACTCGCGTGCGCGTTACAAGTAACTAGTGTACAATCGGTCTCCGGTCCGGACCGTAGTGTGAACAACGGCTCTTTAGTTAACGGTAAGTTTAAGGATATTTTTATGTGTTTTTCACGTACCAACATTTTATATAATTATACTAGCTTTCGCACGCGACTTTGCGTGATATTAAAAAAGTAAGTAGCCTATGTTCTTCCAGATTATGCTCTACATCTATAATAAATTTCATCGAGATCCGTTCAGTAGTTTAGGCTACAAACTAACAAACATCCATCCATCTAAACTTTCGCATTTATAATATTAGTAAGATTGTTTTTATTTTTAAAAATATAACGGCTAAATGGCGTTAAAAAGCAGCATATCGCTTAACTTACGTTATATTTAGCGCTCAACTTTAAGCTCATCCATTTAAAACCCCTTTAAAGGTGTAGACGAAATTTTATTAAAATATCAAGAACTTCAAAACATATTAATTTATTACTAGATAATATTATAGTATATGTTATAACAGTATAAAGATTAAATGGTCCCACTGTCATGACGTGAAAATGTCACCCTAAAATCATGTTAATTAGTGAATTAACTCGTCCGATATATTTCTTTACAATTTGTCGCGGTTAATCACAAACCGGCGGTATAAAAGATTTACCATCATCTTCCTCCTTATCCTACTCCCGTAGGGTCGGCGCAACAGGTTTTTGTTCTCCACATAACTCTATCATACGTCATCTCAGTCACTCCCTTCTTGATCATGTCACCTTTCACGCAATCCATCCGTCTCTAAAAGATAAAAGATTTACCGGTATAATGTTTATGTGTTATTTATTGAGTCAGCCCTAAGTTTTGCGGAGAAAGTGACCTTAATTTCTAGAAATATTTACAAGGGTGCGGGAGGTTTGTTGTGTTGGACATCGCAGTTGCCACTTTCACCGGTTGTTATTGTTTGTCCATGTTAGCACTGACAGATTACGATTTGTATGTAGGTTTTTCGGTCGAAATACGTAACAATTTGAGGGTTATCTTCTACTTACTAATATTATAACTGCAAAAGTTTGGATGGATGGATGTTTGTTAATGTTTGTAGTGTGTGTAACTGCTGAATATCGGAGAAATTTGGAATAGATGTAGAGGATAGTCTTGAACACTCTCCTTTCTTTTGTTTTTTACAATTCCACGCAGTCGGAGTTGCCGGCGAAAGCTAGTTTCGTAAACACTATTGTATAAAATATGTATCTAAGGTGACAAATAATTCTTTATCCAGTTTTAATTTTCGATTAAAGAATACCTTGTACTCAAGTTAGTATTAGTAACAATTTCTACAACAAAGCGTTTTAAATGTAACCTAATATTTGGCGCCTGTTCTTAAATTTTACGTTTAAATTATGTTTTTATTTTTGAGAAAGTAACTTTAGCTGTTAGGATTTAGAGAATTTAAATAAATGACGAATCTAGTATTCATATATTTATGTATCTAGGACACAATAAAAGTGGTAAGGCGATTTTTTGAAAGCCTTAATATACAACAATAAATTACGTATAATAAAAAACATTGCTTGCCAATATTATTCTTCAATTTTTTATTTCTGAAACAATTGAATTATGAGATGGCTTTCTTACATTATATTAATACTAGCTTTCGCCCGCGACTCCGTCCGCGTGGAATTAAAAAAAACAAAAGTGAGTAGCCTATGTGTTCTTCCAGACTATCCTCTACATCTATACCAAATTTCATCGTAATCCGTTCAGCCGTTCAGGCTACAAACTCTAACAAACATCCATCCATCCATCCATCCATCCATCTATCCATCCATCTAAACTTTAGCATTTATAATATTATGAGGATGAGGATTCACATTTCTCTGTCTCTCTCGAAAAGAAGAACGAGATAACAATAGTTCAATATGACTAGAGATTAGATGACTTGCTGATGTTTCTTGAGAATGTTTTACAAGTGCGAACTCACGGTTAAACATATCAGATACAATTGGCACGAATTCCTAGCCCGCTTTACATTCCACATTTTGCTTTCACCGATGTTATAAGGCACAGGGATTCAGAATACAATTAAAAGGTCGTTAAGAATTTTGAGACGCTAAAGTATTTTGTAGGTCAACGTTTAAAATCTTGTTGACATCAAAATTATGTAATACATAGAATCTTTACGTTGTATAATCTATGGCTATTCCGGGTTAAGTTACAACAGCGTTTAACAATGTTACTTAAAGTTCAAAAGACAAACTGTAAAGGAAAATGTAAAACTAATGTTTTAACACACAACTTGACGTCAAATTTTGATCTACCGTAGTAAAACGACTCTCTTGTACTAATTTATTTAATTGACGTTTGTTATTTAGGCATTTAATTTATTTCGACTACGATCCTTTTGTTGGGCTGCCACCAAAAGCGTTTAAGGCTTGTTCCAAATACCATAACAATTCGATGGACAACGGTACCATAATGAGTGTACGACACACTTACTGCCATTATACTTATGTTACCCTGGTAGCGAAGACAAATTAATCTATCATACTAATATTATAAATGCGAAAGTTTGGATGGATGGATGGATGTTGTTACAGTTTGTAGCCTAAACCGCTGAACGGATCTGGATGAAATTTGGCATAGGTGTAGAGGATAGTCTGGAAAAACACATAGGCTACTTGCTTTTGTGTTTTTATTCCACGCGGACGGAGTCGCGGGCGAAAGCTAGTATGAAATAATGTAAAAAAAGTTAAATCAAATCTCTTATACTTAGTGTCACTAGAATATAGAATCGACAAAATGTGTCATATATGAATACATGAGAAGGACGTGACTTATTGGATGTTATGGTCCATACATTTTGGACTTTCCCATCAGCGATATCGCTAATCGAATATTACTTTATCTTAATGTGGACTTAGTGTAATCTTCACTCTTAATTTTAATAATCATTATAACTATTTTAAATGCAGCTAACTATGACATCACAATTTTATTAAATTCAATCACAATGGACACATTTCAGTTAGTAGTTTGTTCCACTTCTGTATAGTTACGAGTATTTATGCGAGCCTGGTACCTCCCATGGTGCAAGTCAATATAACAAGGAAACGCAATACCATGTCAAGCATCATTATGTAGAGGTGAAGTATTCCGCAATATGTAGGCTTACAATAACTTAGTACTAATATTATGCACTCCTTTATACTGGTAATTGACGAATCCTTTATTTTCTTCATATTCACAAGTTGTTAAGTAAATTGCCGATATTTTACAAGAATGTATCTCTTTAAATGACCAATGGAATGGTCGCCCATTTTAACAACTATAGATTCTTAAATTTTAAGCCATCAATAGCTATTGAGAAGCTCGACCCTACTCTAAAGCCCGCTACATACGCTCGCTTTTATCTGAACATTCCGATCTTTCAGAGAAATCTAACAAAACTGGAGACTGTTTAGTTCTCGAACGATCCGATTGTTCAGATAACCCAAGATACTTTGTAGTCTAGTGTCAATAAACGTTTGTAGTAAGTCTAAAAAATCATAAGTCACCCCACAGTAAATTATAGTGCGTGCTAATATTGCATGTGACACTTGAAGCGTGGAAATGACATAAACTGGAAAGTGTTTCCGGTACAACACAAGTGTTGTGGCCCGTGTCCTGTGCTATCATTAAATGTTACCAAGTTGTCACAAGTCGAGTGTGACAGTAATAATTGGATAAGTTACAAATCTATGTATGACAATGTAGTAATTAAATATTTGATGTTAAGACAGCTTTTGTTTAATTATTCTAAGCTCTATGCGTTGTTAAGTGAAGCTTTGATCGTGTCAAATAGTTTGGCATTTTTTTTTATTTTTCTATAAAATATTGGTAAATGTTTAACATCATCACCAGCTCACTATACGTCCCCACCGAGGGGCTCGGAGGCTACCCTGAGTAAGGGGTGACTAGGCCATAGTCAACCACGCTGGCCCACTGCGGGTTGGTTGACTTCACACATATCTTTGAATTTCTTCGCCGATATGTGCAGGTTGCATCACGATGTTTTCCTTCACCGTAAGAACGTCGGGTAAATTATGTACATATGAAAATTCGAAAAATCGAATATCACATTGGTACATGGCGGCGGGATTCAAACCCAAGACCTGTAGATTACAAGTCAAGTGCTTAAACCACTGAGCCACCGACGCTCTTTTAACATGTCAACTGCAAACAAATTGGTCTGCAACTTTTATGCGTGAAAATCATATAGGCATTGAACGTGTTTTAGTATCCCATTTAGATTTGCCAGCTAAATAAATTCTATAGTAAGGTAAAAGCGTCAATAAATAATCGCGTCGGACCCGTTGTAAAAGGAGCGCAGATGACGAACTAGAAATGAGAACGCATTCCGATACTCGTCTGCAGTTATACGATTAACATAATGGTCGCGCTCCACTGACGTAGACTCATAAGCGATAGCGATTCGATATAGCGATTACTACTCGTGCTAAATAACATGACACAAGAATAATGACGTAGACAAAACACTTGATTAAAGAAATATCGATACTTATGTGTCAATAAATGCGGGAATTCACATAACAGTACTGGGTAGACTACTGGCTACACTACTAGCACTAGTGGCTGGCTGACTAGCACGCAAACTACTGGCATGCCAGTACCTGGAATGTCATAGATAGTTAGTTAAACAGTATGGGATAACATCTACTTTATTATTCCTGGGAAGCGAGTTTTATACTCGAGTGTATGGACTGGTTTCTTAAGGGTAGTACGTTGACTCAACATTCTAGCATCTAGTTAATTTATTTTAGTATAGAAAGCTAAGTATTTTAGCGAAATAACCTCTATTGTACTGAAATTATTAAAAAAATACTATTTCACTGTCGTACTTAGAATCGTTAATTATTAACTAAGAGATTCGCTGCGAAGTTATATTGAATAATCTTTGATAACGATTTAAGAAAAGGTTTAAAACCAGAGGGTCTATCACGAATATTAGCGTGTCAGTTGCGAGAACGTATTCTAATATCATCGAAAAAATTTTCTCCATGAGCTAGCATGCAAAGGAAGTTTTTAGCTTATCTATATTCTAACCCTAGCTGTTCTTCGCGACTTCATCCTCGTGAATTAAAAAAAATAACAAACATACCCTTCGTTACTCGCTGATAAGGTAGCTATTTAATAGTGATAAAAAAATTAAAATCAGCCCTTTTTGAGTTATTTCATTACATACAAAAATACAAATGTTTCCTCTTTAGTATAGATTAGGTTTTCCTATATAACGTTTATAAAATCAGCAAATTTTATGCTGACATTCTAGTAAACATCCGAAAACCACATCAAAATTTTGATACAGCTGTTAAAATTAAAAACCCCAGTGGCATACATCCTGCTTTCTGTAACGGAGTCCAAAAAGCCTGTTTTAGTTAAAGAGGTTAGTAATGGCTCGTATAATGACCGCCAGTGGGTCATGGCCGTGGGGTCATCGAACTTTGACGGGTCTTGACGATAGAAGTCGGAATCGGATACTCTGAATTACTTTTTTTTAATTAAATTTTAAATTAATTTTAAACCTATAAAGTTAAGACAATATCCGTATATCTATACTAATCTATACTATAATCTATACTAATATTATAAAGAGGAAAACGTTATATTTTTCTATTTTTTGACCGACTTCCCAAAAGAAGGAGGTACTCAAGTCGTCTGCATGTTTTTTTTTTAGTTTTTTTTGTATGTATTTGATTCACGCAAAACTACTAGGCCGATTTTAAAAATTCTTTCACCATTAGAAAGATAATTTATCTGTGAGTAACATAGGCTATATTTTATTATTACTTATATTGAGGAACTATTAATAAACGGCGTATTTTAATATTATAAAGAGGAAATAATATAATATTTTTGTATGTATTGAAATAATTCAAAAACTACTGGGCCGATTTTATAAATTCATTAACCGTTAGAAAGGTAGTTTATCTGTGAGTAACATAGGCTGTATTTTTTTACTGCACGCGGGCGACGTCGCAAGCAACCGCTAGTTTTAACTATATTTAAACACCGAAAATAGGAAGATAACTGGAAATATCAAGTTTCTCTTTAATTTTTTTTTATAATTTTTCGTTGTTTATTGTTTTAGTATATCTTTATTTATTTGCATTCATTTTAAATCAATAAAACAAAAGAATGTTTCCATATGATTCATTCTTTCGTGCTAAGAATATTTTAAAGTTTAGGCACAAAGTATTAAAAATAATTCCCTGTGGCTATGTTTCATACTTTGTGGTTTCAACAAAGGATTGGGAATTTTAACCCCTTACTTTGTGTGACTACCGAGAGTATTTGCTTTGTGAATTTGTAAAGGTATATCTCATGTTGTCATTTTTAAATTTCCATCTATTTAAAAAGAGAATAACTATACTATATTAAAGAAAAGCAATGCTACGATAATTTTAAAAGCACACGATTGTTTTTATTTAAATAATTTGAATTTTTAAAAAACAAATTTATGCAATATTGTAATTTTTAAATAATACATCATCATCAACTTGCCCTTATCCCTTACGGAGGGTCGGCACAGTATGAGCTGCTCTTCCATACATTTCTATCAGCCGTCATATCTGAGTCCATTCCCTTCTTAAGCATATCCTCTTTCACACAATCCATCCATACTTTCTCCGGTCTTCCTCTTCCTTTGTGGCCATCCACATTCATTCTTAACACTTTCTGGTTTATGTCCCCATCGTCTCGTCAACTTTTAAATAAAACATAATATATTTTCATTGAAACGTTATTTAAAAAAAAAACAGTATTTTCCGGTAGGCAGGTGTCGCACAAGTTTTTAGAACAGTGTCACCGAAATACCGTTAAAAAAGGTCGTTCTTAAATTCTAAACTTGAAGAATTAATTAACTAGATAAATAAGCTATTTAACGGTATAGTAAAGTAAAGGAAAATAGTATGATCAAATTCTTATTTTTTGGCTTTTAAACAAGCTTAAGAGCGCGCGCACACCTTGGACTAAACTATCACACAACTGTTTAGTCACGCTTTGATTCCTATGAGCTTATATGGAGGTGTGCACACTACTCCATTTTTAGTTGTGCAACTAAACAGTTGAATTGGCTACGAAACAATCGACAATCGCACAACAGTTGTGCGAAAGTTTAGCGAAAGTTTAGTCAAAGGTGTGCTCCCACTCTAAACCTCTAACTGTATTTGCATTGTTAAATGTTAACGTCAATCCTTTTAAAGAAATCTGTATCTAAAGTGGAAGAAATCATTTTAAAATTACAATTCTAATATATGAAATTTCTTTATTTTCAGGTAGTCCGCGAATTTCATCATGACGCGTCACAAACGTGCGAACACGAAGTGGACATTAGTTGTACTCGTAGTTTTATTTGTTTTGTGTCAAACGGTTCTTTCGCGACCTCAAAATGATACCTCAACTGTGCTAAGTTCTACTCAACCCAGTGCTGGAGACAGTTCATCAGAAAATCCTATAAGGTATAATTTTAGGAGTAATTTTAGTTTAAGTACATTTGTACCTCCAATAGCTCTAAGTTTCATTAATCCACCTTTGGACGTTAACTTAAGAAACCAAAAAACATTTAATGTAAATGAATACATTTCACACTTAAAGAACCCTCGTATATTTCAATTATTCAATGATTCTAAAAATACATCACACAGACGTAGTCGCTTAATAAGTGGCAATGATATTAATGAATTTAATAATGACCGAAATAATAAAACAAACGGTGAAGGTAGGGCATACACTTCAATATCTAAGTTAAAGTTTAGCGAACAAAACGTATTAAAAGGCGATAGTTTTATCGAAAAAAATAAACCTGTAATTAGAAAAGTTATTACTAAATGGACAGATCAAACTAAATATGAAGATTTAAATTTTGATAAAGAAAATAGTGAATCAGATGACGGTAAAATAGTTGATAATTCGAAAGACAGTGGCGATTATACCAGTAATGAAAATAACAATAGCGAAATTAGTGGCCTATCAAAAGATAATCACCCAAAACTAACAAAGAAAGTATACTATAAACCTAGACCGCAATATACAACACATCCAATAAATCCTACTGTACAATACATGGACTATAATCCCTATCCTCACACTAGACCTTATGTATTTACCACCCCATCCCCTACGCCGATAATCACAAACGTAGGTTATCCTCCTCCGTGGCCCCAGCAAAATTATCAAGTTATGCAACCGGTAACAACAACACAAAGACCTACTAGAGTAACAAACCCTGTAAAAGACCATTATAATTATCAGAGTCACGTAAATAATTATCCTCAATATCCAGCCAATAATTACGAGGTAACAACTTTCCAACCAACTTCAGCCTACACAGACAGAATTATAATAAGACCGGAAGAATATAGCGCTTCACCGGACGAATGTCCTACAATATATTTAACACTGAACAATACCTTCCAAGGACAAGCTAAAGAAGCTTGTCCAGATCTGAATATCGCGGTAAACACAAATGTTGTCAATAAAAACAATGTCATAGAATCCGAGGAAGACACAGAAACTTCATTCGCTGATGTTTTTGGTATACCTTCGATGGATGATTCAGAATCAGGTGATAGTAACAATGATTCCGTTGAAAGCGATGAAAACACTGAGAGTGCCTCTATAGAAGGTACAGCATTAACTAATTATAATGCAAACGCACAAGAATCAGCAGAACCTGGTAACTTTGCCTCTCCCAGTTCCGCATTATCTACAATCACAAAACCTGGACGTCCGAGTGATAATGACGATGATGTATTTGGATTTTCGTCTATTGTCGACTTCTTTAGACCAGCTTTAAGTGCATTCAATTGGTTAGCGACGATCAGTCCTTTAGGATTTGGTATAATTTCTTTTATTTTAACACCGATAGCAATATTGTTTGCAGGATTTTCAGGACTTGCAGCATTGTTTGCTCCCTTATCGTTGACGTATGCTAGAGAGGCTCCTAAGTTACAAATACAACCACCACTTTGGTATCGAGATAATAATTATATGGCAGTACAAGACTTAACTATGCCTAAAAGTTGGTATTCTTTACATGGGATAGACAAAGAAGTTAATGATAAAAACGACACGTCAATTAAACCAACATTATTTTATAGAATGAAAGAATGGATGAGAAATTTAACTGATAAATTAAGAAATAATAAAAGAAGTTTCATTGTAAGTAGTCGTAAAAGTAAACGAAGGAAACGGGAAATTTGGACATCAACTGTCAAATAGAACTTAATGTTACATGATAAAAAAGTCTACAAATGTTAATAATGTCAGGATTAAATTTTGATCAACAGTTCATATATATATTTAAAATATCTACTTAAATATGACTTAACTGTGGTAGAGCCCGCTTTAATATCTTCGCACGAATGGGTCGGCTCGCCCGGTGCAATACCACGACCACACAGAAACCAGGCCTGAAGTGGAAGCAATTCCGCGTTTCGTCTGATGAGTGTGGTGCTGGAGGGCCAACTTTAGTCCCTTTTCTTTTTCACGCTCTTATAAAAATAGGATGGGAAGGGAACGTGGATTTGACGCTGGAGGAGACGCATAGGAGGGGGAAATATCCTCTTTATGTGCGTCTCCGCCTCCGTCGATGAAGGGTAGGCAACGCATTCGCAATAGCGAATGTCTGTGGGCATCGGTCGGTTCGCCATTTTGGCGGATTCAGGTGGCCGCTTGCTCGTTTACCACCTTATGATATAGAAAAAAAAACTTAGTAATTCGTTTTAGTTGATATGTACTACACAAAGTTTTTATAAATTAGATTTTTAATGACGTCAGTTATTACAGTTGTAATTTTAAGTAAATAGTGAAAATATTTTACGAAAAGTCTAAAATACCATTTGCTCTTTTTTGGTCAATCTTGTTAACACTAGTATTATCTCTTATTTTATAAACAATACAAGCAGACTTCTCGGATGAATTTATTACTCACAGTTACACTACAATTATATTTGTCTATTTATTTACTTTATGTTTAATGATATTTACGTACTTTTAATATAAACATAATTATTTTTAAGATTAACAGTATTATTTTTAATATGATAATTTATTTAATCATTGCTTTGTAAAAAATCTATGCCTTTAAGGATTAGTTGTTGTTACTTCTTACATTTTAAAAGTGTTTTTCAATAAATATTTTTTCATGATTTATGTGTTATTTGTTTTATTTATTTAATAACATCAATACCAAATACGTAGTCCTGAGGTATAAACTGCAACGCCAATCCTAATAATAAAAACATTACTTCACAATTTAAATTAAGATTAGAAGGGATAAGCGACATGAGTAAGCGGATCACTTGATGCTAAGCGATAATTACTGTATTTAAGACTTGTGCCATAACAAGAGTAACGAATTCAAGGTAAGAAAAAGAAGGAAGAAGTTAAAAGTAACATGAATGATTGATTTGTAGGTTATTACAATCCCTAGAGAAACACTGAATAAATGGATAAAGAAGTCAAACCTCCTTTGAATAAATCACAGCTGAATATTATTATTGTTACTTTAGTACCATCCTTGTTCATTGTGTTTCAAGTTCACGTGCAGTGGAGTTTAAATTTAGAGATTCCTTTAACGGTGTACTATAAACTACTTTTCAATATAATATATATCGATCATAACAAAGTTTTTTTTTTAATTTCCAGAAACGAAAATGTCGAGGGTGTCAAGCCAAAAGATTCCTCGCCGCACGTCTCTGAATTTTCCAGTACAGTAAGAGAAGATAAGAAGAATAAGCCACCAATCATTGGAGATTCTATTAAAACAGTTTCAGGTCAATTGCTTCATAAAACTGCAAACGAAACCATCGAAAACCCTATTGTTATAGATACAAGAATCCCTCCCAAGCTTAAAAGTCAGCTGAAACATCGCATAAAGACAAGAAATGATGACGGTGATGAACCCACGGAAAATTTTCACACTGGAATAGCGGTTCCTATAACTATGGAAGAATTAGAATCTGAAAATACAGTGACAGTCGTAGTAAGTGAATCATCTACTCCAAACGAAGGAATATCAACGTGGATTCTTTTAAACAACCCGTCAAATAAAGAAAATCCATCATCAACAGAACCAACAAAAGTTGAAGATCAACCTAAAAAGCAAAAACCCGCAAACACCAAAACAAAAAATAAAAGACCACAAACTAATAAAGTCCCAAAAAGACCAATTATCGGTAGTACAAATAAATCAGATCTAATCGCCGGTGGTTCCGCTATAAATGAAAACGTCTACAACAAAATAAAGGACACTGTTTTATCGAACGTACAAAAGAATAAAAACACTGTTCAACGTACAACAACCATTACTACCCAAGTAACTACGACAGACCCACCAACAACCAAAAGGGAAGTAGTCACTAAGTCACCGAGTTCAGCGGCACCTGTGGCTAAAGTAACATCCAAACCTGCAAAAAAGAAGAACAAGAATAAGGTAAAAGTGAGCACTTCTGCTCCCGAAGTTAGCGAATCAGCTTTATTACCCATGGAAGCTAAAGAGCAGGAAATAGAAATTGAAGTAAGTACACCTGTAACAACAACAAAAAAACCTAAACGATCATCTACTAGAAAGAAGAGTAAAACAAAGAAAAGGAAAACAACTAAACCTAAGACCGAGAGTACAACTGCTGTTACAACCGAGTTGAAAACTGCAAATAAAACAAAATCGACCAAGCAGCCTAAACCAGCCACCAACGGACCAATCTCATCACAAATCTACAATTATTTTTCAAGAGAAGTAATGCCAAGTGTGGGAGTAGGCGTTATTGGATTAGCCAGCTTAGTAGGAATTGCCAGTTACTTCTTATACCCGTTTGCTTCTCCGGTAAGACGAACTTTCGAAGTGGATAAGAAGGACGACATTTACAAGCACAATGCCGAGGAATACGGAAGCGAGGGTAATGGTCAAGCAGAAGAAGAAATGTTAGGAACTGTGCTTGCAGGAATGCCATCCCATGCAAAGCATAAAATCATAAACCCATATGCTGCTCAAACTCCCTCTTTAAATCGGTATCAAGTTAAAAAGGATCAAGATATTAGGTATCGTCATGTACAACAACCGGCAAATTATGACCCGCACTATAAAGCACAACAACATTACGCTCAACAAAAAACTGGTATCGCTCATGGCGCTGTATATCCTGAACCTTTAAATTACAATCGCCCGCATTACGAAACACGGCATGCTTACACGACAGAACATAAATATGATAAAGCTTCAACGTCCTATACTCCTTATCCTGCAGTAGAACCTATTTATGCAGCTCCACATACAGGGTCAGGAATTTCGTCATACGGCAGTGACACAGGTAACGCAGTTGTCTACGGTGTTAAACCTTCTGCAGAATCTGATTTCAAGCCAGTTTATCCGTTTGATGGACAGTTTTATGGCGATACGACTAACCCACCTGCCACATATGCACCAACATCAATGTTTTTAGGTTCTAATAATGAGGAAGATGATGAATCGGATAAATATGATAATTCAAATTCTAATAGTGGCATAGCAGACAATAAATTTGTCGTGGGCAATGTTCCTAAAGAACTTAGTGAGGAGTCAGCTACGCCAGCTGTTGTTCCGGAACACGGGCCTAGAAGTATAAGAAGGCGTCGTCATTTACGTAAGCGTAGAAGTCTTTCACAATCAATTGACGACTTACTTAAAGCTGCAAAAGATAACAGAGATGTTTTCTTGAGCAATGAAATAGACGAAATTCCTAATATCCCAGGGAAATATTCCAGCATGTACGAAATTCCAGCAGAAAGTATCAACGTACCAAAAACTTCGGAAGGTGAAAACATTCTTGCAGTTTATGCAGTATCTATGGATCCCGCTAAAGACCCATCTCTATCCGAGACTACTACAATGAAAAGTATTGTAGTTGAAAGTGTTTCAACTATACCCTTAGATCAAACCAAGCAAGATATCACAATAACAGAAACAGAAGGTGTAAAAGAATCTGATGTTACAACAAAGACGTTTAAAGTATTTGAAGTGTTCACTAATAACCCTTTAACAACCGACAAGATTAGCCCTTTAATAATCGACGCAGAAAAAACTGACACTACACAGGTTAGAAATTCGAATACGGAGACTACAACAGAATTAAAATCAGAAACCACTTCAACTATGCCACCTTCTCCTTCACCTGTTACTGAACCTAAAATACCAATCACGTCACCAACACCTGATGGTCCAGAAGTTATTACTTATCCACCGTTAAATCAAGATGGCGGCTTTTTCGGTTTCCTAAAACGTTTAGTTGAATTCAAATACAGACTTGGATTGAGTATATTACAAACGACGTCAGATTCTCTGAACAGATATTTACGTACGATGGAAGATACAGTGAAGAATGCAGCGAATGCATCGCATCAATAATTTATTACTAGGTAATTCATCAGATACTCAGAATTTCGACTGTTTTATTTATGTTTATTTCTTTCTATATTTTACGTAAATATTCCATAAAAACCCAAACGAATTAGATTTAGGTTAATTGAAGCTTCGAAGGAACTTGAATTTATAGGTGTTCTACTGACATACCGTAAGTAACTGTTGTAAATCGAGTTTCTATGAACTCATTTGCAAAATTAAAATGTATTTAACAAAGACATTTAAGAAATTTATAAATCAGGCATTGTGAACAAATGACACTATTGGCAATTAATTTAACTACAATTAATTACTTTGACTCCATGGTTTTGAGGATCTATCAATAGATAGCGTTAGTGAGACCATGTGAACAAGTGAAGTGTCAAATATACCAATTTTTTTGAATCTCTGGCATTTAAATATAATAATGTAGAGCTTTTATCTATATCTATACTAATATTATAAAGAGGAAAGATTTGTATTTTTGTATGTATTGAAATAACTTAAAAACTACTGGGGCAATTCAAAAAATTCTTGCACCGTCAGGAAGGTAATTTATCTGTGCGCAACATAGGCTATATTTTTTTTTAATTTCACATTTGCGAAGTCGCGAGCAACAGCTAGTATTGTGTATTTTCACAAAGCCGAGAAATTATAAGACTTGAATTTATCTTAAGTACTCTATTCATTGCTTTATTTTCTATCGTAATAATGGACTATTATGAGCACTTTGCTAATTTAACAAAAGCTTCTGTAAGCTTAGTTTGTCACGTGTAGTATAGTTTTAGAATAAACATACATAATTAACTTTTTAACGTGTTTACGAGTATACGCTTTTTCTTTTTAGAAGCTTTTTTTTAATTGGTTACGAAAGACTCTCATTTATTATTCTGTAGTAAAATATTTAAATTGAAATTATTCAAAATAAAATTATCGAACATTTTAGTATCGACATCATTGACAAATTCTCAACTGTTTTTGTTAAAAGGCATGTTTATGAAACTAGACGATAGATGGCACTGTTCAACATAATTGTTGCATGGTTTACTGTTCTAGATTTTTTTTTTAAGAAATTAAATAGATTTTATATATTTTGAGAATGTTATCCTCGATGTTTTTTTTTAAATTAAGTAATTGAGGAAAGCCTTCTGAATTTATATTGTGATATAATCGATGTATTTAACACGAAAATATTTTAATGTTTATTTTAAACATTGTATGTAGTTTTTTAAACGAATTAAACTTTTAGTTAAACTAAGATAGGTTAAAAATCGAATTTAAAAATGTAAGCTACTATTTTATATTTTTGTATGTAAATATTGAAATAAACAATTTAGAAAAGACTTTGTTTTATTTATAAAATCTAAGATTAAAAAAATGTCATATGAATTGATTTGTAAAATCTAAAACAGTGACATCTATGGATACAATTGAATAGGTCTGTTATGTGGTTACAACTAAATTTCTCATTCAATCTAGTTTCAATTGCTAGCAATAGATGGCGCTTAACTAAATTGTACCAATCAACGGAAAAACTTCGGGAAACGGAAAATAAACCAAAGACAGATTTTTATTAATATTATAATCTTATTGCATTTATTATTATGTAATAATAGTTAGAAGAATTTTTAATATAGCACTTTTATCTACGGTAATAAGTTATAACATATTTATGCGGTAGATTTGTCTTTCATTAAAACAACAATATTAATTAAACGAAACGTTGATCAAATTATTTCCGTAATGTTTGACCGTATTTTGTTTTCATACAAAGTGTTTTGGGTAAACAAAACTGTGGACAAGTTGGGTCGAGGGTTAACTTCATATAAAAATAATAACCCTTCAGTGAAATGGTCGGGATGTGACACAATGCGTCTCACTATGGGGGTCAAAATGTCCCTTGTCTCAACTTTGTTTCCATTAGGGGTTAAGCGAGCATAATAGTATTTAGTTACACATAAAATGATTTGCGAGAACATGTTGAAGTGAATTCGATTCTGTAAAGGATTTTGTTAGATAATTAAGTTCTTGCGCTGGTATATAAAATCTCACACTCAGTGTTTAGAAATGTACACTCAACGACATTGGTAATCGTCAAAAACACCGATTATAGTTACTGGCTAGCAGTTTTACTAGCTGGTAATAATTATGAAACTCAAT
>LD689004.1:822932-834266 GCA_003118335.3 Papilio memnon
TATGTTATGATACCAGTGATGTTAAACATTGTTTTGTTTCTTTTCGATACAAAAGTAATATGTTTTTTACAAATGAAGGATGTTACGGTTTTTCCTGTTCCTTCTGATAACCCTAAAACCATTGATACTAATTTATTTAACGGATTTTTTTTAACTGATGTCAGACTCTACAATTATTTAACTTGCAATTGTATAAGAATCATTATTATTGATTTATTTCATGTAACAATTATTAAACACGAGCTTTCGCCCGCGACTCCGTCCGCAACGAATTAAAACAAACGAATGTAAGTACCTTACGTGTTCTTCCAGACTATCCTCTACATCTATACCAAACTTCATAGAGATCCGTTCAGCTGTTTAGGCTACAAACTCTAACACACATCCATCCATCCATCTAAACTTTCGCATTTATAATATTACTAGCTTTCGCCCGCTACTCCGTCCGCGTGGAATTAAAAAAAAACAAAAGCAAGTAGCCTATATGTTCTTTCAGACTATCCTCTACATCTATGGCAAATTTTATCGAGATCCGTTCAGCCGTTTAGGCTACAAACTCTAACAAACATCCATCCATCCATCTAAACTCGCATTTATAATATTAGTATGATATGATGTACAAAAGGGTTTTAAATTGGTTAACTTTTTGACAATATTTAATATTATTTACAGACACAGGGAACAAAATCACATAAAGAAAACTATAATAAATTGTGTAATTATACATTTTAAAGAAAATTGAGGTTAAAAATAGTTTTAGTACAGTGTTCCTATTTTTGTTTTACTAATGTTCATAAACTTATCAAGTATATTAATTTAGATTAGAAAATGTTCTTATGAGAAATGGGACTGTATTCATCTTGTTTATTTCAACATCGTCCACGTTCAATGCATCTATTACATCAACGTTTGATCAGACAAGTGACATGTAAATCCATTACACCAAATGACGAAGGAAATCTCGACCGCAAATGTTTGTGTTCGACTTCAGATGCAGTCAGAGAGCACACATTGACATGCAACTCAATGAGGTCACACAATACTTATTGAAAGCGGACATATGAGTACTGTCATCTAGTGAAAATTAAATGAATATGATCAAAGTAAATAATACCAATATGGCTTACAAAATGTTTAAACATATGGATAGTAAAGCCCGCTACCGCTCTGGCATCATTAGTTTTTACTGAAGATTACAACTGTTCAGTTAAAACTGCGCATATATAGGCAAGATTTTAACTGTCAGTGGAATTGTATTGTAAAAATTGATTACAGACGTACAGTTTGGATAAAAATAAACGAATGTGAACGTGTCAGAGCGGTCTGTGATTGCTATGACATTTAACCTTAAAAAACTGGAAGGTTTTTGCATCATAAATAAGTATAAAAAGATTCTAATGTCCTTTCAGTACAATTTAAATTAAAATTTATTGTAATTAACTTTGAAAAGGGGGACAGGAGTTTCAGAGCCATCAACCATATCAACATTGTGCCATCTAAATTATATGAACGTTGTAAGATATGGGATAAAAAATGTAATAAACGTAATATTTTTGGCGGAATATATTAAATTTCTTCTTTACAAGGAAAAAATCAGTTTCCATCATATTGTGTCGAAATATTATTAAGAAGTGTCGGATGATACACCTCGATCGGTGAATTGAATTTACTGTGAGCGTGTCGCAACATAGGATCAATTTAACCCCCTACTTTGTAAACCGTAACGAAATATGGTTTTGATATAAATCTGGATGATATTTTTTAATTTAAGAAATAGATATTTACGTAATAGTGAGAAAACACACGTCAAATTGTAAATGATTTGTTCGGTTGTTACTATCTTCTATTAGTTCATAAAACGCCTATAGTATACGCCTAGTTCGATTATGAATTGAGATAATTTTAAATTCATCTGTGACATATTTATCTTTTATGTTTTTAATTTCATTTTGAATAATAAGGATGTCCTTTAATAGCCGACTCGCGTCAACGTGGTCGAACGTAATAGGCGGCAGACGGTGTAGTTCTTTCACCACAAAAGTAGGCACTTGTTCGGGATCTGTTTCTTTAAATAAGGCAATCACATCATATAGGTCGCGTTGTTGCTTCCCAGCCTTTCTCCTAGTGATGTTCCGCTTACTTGTCGATACTACTTCGAATAGCAAACATTTGGCAGATTCAATCTCTTCGGTGGAAAAAGACGTTGTACATAATTTGACGAGACTTTCTTCGTCCATTAGGTCAATCTTATTTTGTATTTACGCCAACACTTCATTTATCACTACGTTACACAATCTACATTTTATTACACTGGAAGTCATTTCAATTTATTTTCTTTTTAAAGACAAATATTTTACTAGTTGTTGTTTTTTACGTGTTGCAGTTATATGCATTTGTACTGCTTACCCTTTTCTAAATAAACAGTATGATTGATATTGAACGATCACCGGTGTTCCCTTTTAATTGAAAACTGATGAATTTCTATGCCATAAATCTTCACAGAGAGTACTCGTAAGTCAAAAGATAATAACCAGTTAAGTCTTACCACAAATGTTCCATTGAATTGCTTTCGAAATTCGATTTGCATGCAAATTATTCAAATCGTTCTAGATTGACTTTCCAGCAAGAAAAAAAAGTCGCTAAAGCATTAGTAAGAGGAATGGGTTCAGTTTCTTTATGTCACTGATTAGTTTAAAGCAGGTTCTAAGGAAATATATCTTTAACATTGTAATATACTTTCTTAAACATTAAAAACTTAGTAGTTAGTAGAAATTGAAGTCTAGAGGCTTAACTTTCCGTGTATCCACAAGACTACTCCAAACAAACCTCAGAAAAAATATCGCGAAATATGTCTAATACAATGACGTGGCAAACGAGCAAGCGGACACCTGAATCCGCCGAAATGGCGAAGCGATCGCTGCCCATAGACATCCGCCATTGATGTAGTAGATGTAGTAGATGCGTTGCCTACCTTAAATCGAAGGAGGAGGAGATGCACATAAAGGGGATATTTCTCCTTCCTATGCGTTTCCTCCACCGTCAGATCCACTTTCCCATCCAATCTTATCCTTATAAGAAAAGGTTGGAACGGGAAAGGGACTTAAATTGGGCCTCCGGCACCACATTCATCAGACGAAACGCGGAATTCCTCCCAATTCACTCCTGTCTTCTGTGTGGTCGTGGTATTGCAGCGGGCGAGCTGACTCATTCGTGCTAAGATGTTAAAGCGGGCTCTACCACTGTTAAAATGTGGATAAATAAAATAATAAGAAACAATATTTTAAAATACAAACGTGAATACGCAAAATTCAATTTATTTTCCAATATTTTTGGTAAACGATTAATTTCGAACCTAAACCATACAAAGAGTTGTTAATATTTTACACCCTGTTATAAATATTCCAATAAAAGCCTATCATCTATCAGGCAAAACGTTTCACAGTTATAAATTTGAGTATTTGAAAACAATTTTTACCCGTTTTTATAAACAAGGTGTGTTGTTTATTGGAGAATATTTTTGTAATTTTAAATAATAACAATTTGCCTCTTTAACTATTATCAAACTAATAAATCTTACTAATATACATGTGAAAGTTTAGATGGATGTATGTTAGAATTTGTAGCCTAAACTGCTGATCGGATCTCGATGAACTTTGGCATAGAAGTATATTCTGGAAGAACACATAAGCTACTTACTATTGAGTTTATAATTCCACGCGGACGGACTCGCATACAAAAGTCAGTAAAGCTTATTTTTCAAAAAGATTATAACAAATTCTCTAGTAGCCACTAAAACAAAGCTGAGGTTCTGTTATAAGATAACAGCTGGATAATAAGTGGATCATTTTCACAAGAAAAACTGCGTGAAGAAATATGTCTACGCATCACGTACGTCGTTATGATAAATATCTTTGACTTCTTTCTCCCCAGAAAGCCTTGCAATATGATATGTTTGAACGTTACATTGTCATGTATTAAAATAATATTCGTGTAATTCAAAGTTTATATTATAACAAACCTGTTAATAAATTTAGGTATAAAAATTAAGTGACAAATTGTAAATTACAAAATTTAGGTTCCCATTTGGTACTAATATTATAAATGCGAAAGTTTACATGGATGTTTGTTAGAGTTCGTAGCTTAAACTGCTGGAGGATCTCGATGAAATTTGACATAGATAAAGAGGATAGTCTAGAAGAACACATAGGCTACTTACTTTTGTTCTTTATATTCCACGCGGAACGAGTCGCGGGCGAAAGCTAGTTATATAATAAAAATAAAATAAGACATCTGGGCTACAAAAATATACAAGAAACTAACATGCCCGAGAAAACCCTATCTATCGGGTGAAAATAAACAGATAAAATTGCATTAAAGGAATTGTAAATTTTAAAATCTCTCACTACATTTTTGTACGTATGTAAAAAGTTGCGAATATTTCTGGAGCACTCTTCAATACAGATGAACGCACTCAGCACTGAGGCCGAGCCGGTATATTGAAATGAAATCACATACGGACCGATACGTACAATTCTCTGACTGTCGTCTGAGTGCTACTTAAATATTCAATACTCAATTTCTTCCACGCATAATGTTGTATTAAAAATATAATATTATAGTTCCAATGTATCCTAACTATATTAATTACTAGCTTTTGCCCGCGACTACGTCCGCGTGGAATTACAAAAAAAAATAACCACCTATGTGTTTTTTCAGACTATGTTCTACATCTATGCCAAATTTCATCGAGATCCGTTCAGCCGTTTAGGCTACAAGCTCTAACAAATATCCATCCATCTAAACTTTCGCGTTTATAATATTAGTATGATAATATATGTAGTTCCAATGCGCTAAAATCTGTTACCTACTACATTAAAATCCATTACCTTGAGCCATAGCCCTCTGGCTATTACGGAATTACGTTCGCTCTATTCTTCTCTCACACTACCACTGTCAGAAATCTCTGCATTTATGTTGTTTAGTTTAAAATCCGTAACGTGTAATGGTTTTTATTCAAATCAATATGCATTTATTTTAATAAATGATGAATTCAACAAAGTTGGGAATATAACCCACTAGATTTTGCCCGCGACTTTGTCCGCGCAAACAAAAAAAAACTTAGTATCCTATGAATTCTTCCAGATTATGTTCTACGAGTACACCTATACTAATATAATAAAGCATAAACACACACTTCTTTGTTGCCTAAGAAGTCAGCAATCCCAGCATATTTTTGAATAATTCTTTTTTTAATAAAAAGCCCTACACTTACGTTACGCTTTAGGCTATATATTTTCACGGTATTAAACTTAGGGGGTAAGTAAGTTGGATAAAACCCTAATGTGGTCAAGAGACCATAAGTTGCTGCCAACATCAAGGAAGCAAGATTGCCATGGTTTGTCATCATGTCATGTCATTTTGACATTTGCAATTGATAATTTGACAAATGTAAACAATAAAATAATTTTTTTATAATTTCACGCGGATGAAGCCGCAAGGGAACAGCTAGTATGTCTTATATTTCACCCGTTTCATCCATTCAGCCGTTTTGCAGATACTTAGTACTAAACATCCAACCAATCATTTAAACTTTCGCATTTATAATATTTGTATGACGTAGTATAATATTTACCACTTTTAATTCCTGACATAATTTCTAAACTTCAGACCTTTAACTGCCTCACTTTAGATGTGAATTAGTCACTAACTCATCTAATCTACACTAAGGGTTATGTTTAAGTGACAAAAATGAAAGTCGCGAAGAATTTTTATAGTTTCAAATATTATTGTTTATTTATATCTATATTATTTACTTTCTTTATGTAAATATCAGTCGTATCATATTATATACGATTGTATTTCATATGGGAAAAAATCCAAGTTCCGCAGGATATTAAATTTCAGTTGCCAGACCCTTTTCAATACAGAGAGCAGACGTTTAATTTAAGAACTTTCTTTTCATTTTACAAGTAGGTAAGGTATAAAGAACTTCTTCTAAATGCCAGACATTTTAATGTATGATGAAAAAATAGCTAGCGGTTTACTTAAAAATTAACTTAAGAACTACGCAAATGTGAGAATATCACGATTTGACTTCGACATTTTAAACAGTCGTCAAAGTATGGACACTTATAGGGTGATTTTAAATTGACCAAACACTACAGATATGGGTTATAACACGGCTAAACTCACGTGAAAACACTCCGGTGTAGGCACCGACCAGTTTCAGACCCGTCGGGGGTCCTTCTTCAGGGTGAGTGGTTACCGGCTTTATTCGCTATCGCGTCGCGACGGTCACCGGTCAGTGACGAATAAAGCCGGTAACCACTCACCCTGAAGAAGGACCCCCGACGGCTCTGAAACTGGTCGGTGCCTACACCGGAGTGTTTTCACGTGAGTTTAGCCGTGTTATAACCCATATAGTATAATGTCTCACGAAAGTTTTAATAAGTTAAACACTACAGAGCATATCTACTAACTAACTTTAGATATATTTAGCAAGTAAAATAAAAAAGATAACATTTTATTAGTATTATGAGACAAATACACGCACACTAAAATTTTCTAACAATAGAGGTATTGTTTAGACCAGGGATTCCCAAAGTGATGATGACCCCTTGGGGTTTATAGTAGACACGGCAAAGTTCAAGAATTGTGGCAACTCCATTAGCTTCTTTATTTATAAACTTGTGCTATGAAATGCAGGTGTGAAGGCTAAAAAAACTCATGTACTAATAGGAAATTAGAAGGAATTGAAAGGGGTTTTTGAGACAGAAATGAAGGCCGAATAAAGTATGTATGGATTGTGTGAAATAGGATATGTACAGGTAGGGAGTGAATGCAGATTATGTAGGTTGATAGAAATGTTTAGAAACGTATATACTGCGCCCACTCTCCGTAGAGAATAGGGTAGGATGATAATGGATCTACGAGAACAAAAGTTTGAGAAACTCTGGTAAAGACATTTATTGTAGACGGAGGAATATTTCTTATGTTATTCGAGTTTTCGTGTGTCGTATAATACGAAAGTGTTGATTACATTAGCCACAATTCGTTCTTAACAACAGAAAAGTGTTCATATTTGCAATGTCAACAACTGAGATGAGTGTGCGTGGAATAATAATACAATAACGAGATATGATTTGTATTCTACTCTACTATAAATCGTGGTCTATTGTGAGTCAAAGCAAAAATGAAGTGTTTATTTTCGTTGATATTTTCTTATTTACATTTCGTCTGCCAAATATTAAGACTATTTATATATCAGTTATAATATGCCATGTAATATTTTATATTAATACGTGAAGTGAAACCTTTGGACTCCTTTAAAAGGAAAATGTGAGAAGGAATGAACGTGTTTGATACAGATAAACATACGTAGACAAGTAGTACATAAGAATAGTCATTAATTATGAATTACTAGCTGTTAAATTAAAAAAAAAACTGTACTTTATTTTTTACATTTGTCAAATTCTAAATTGCAAATGTCAAAATTACCGTTATATGGTCTCTTTCCGATATGAAGGTTTTACCAATTTATTTACCCCCTAAGTTTAATAGCGTGAAAATATATAGCCTAAAGCGTGTCGCAAGTGCAGGGATTTTTATAAAAGAGAGAACTATTCAAAAATATGCTGTGATTACTGACATCCTACGCCACAAAGTAGTGTGTGTTTACGCTTTATTATATTAGTATAGATTAATCACAAACGATCAATTGACGAATTGTATAATAAGCCTTTGCTCTATTTCTACTTTTAGATGACGATTTTAATGAGAGAATAGTACATTTGTATCTACAATACGTTTAATAAAAAATAGTGCAAATTAAGCTTTGTTATAGGATAATCCACATAGTGGAGAAAGCAGCCAATGAAATTGAGTTTGCTACGGGCGTAGTAAATCTTCATTAATCCGAAAATCTTGTTTAGTAAAGTACGGATTACGTTTTATTAAATAACAGATTAAAGTACTGTTACTGATTTATTAAAAAAAATTAAATGTCTTCATTTTAACATTAGTCATGGAAATCTTTTATGTTATACTAGCTGTTCCCGTGCGGTTTCATCCGCGAGAAATTATAAAAAACTTTATTTTATTGCTTACATTTGTCAAATCATCAATTGCAAATGTCAAAATGACATGACATGGTGACAAACCATGCCAAACTTACTTCCTTGATGTTGGCAGCAGCTTATCGTCTCTTTCCCACATTAGGGTTTTTATCCAATTTATTTAACCCTAAGTTTAATAGCGTGAAAATATATAGCCTAAAGCGTGACGTAAGTGTAGGGCTTTTTATTAAAAAAAGAAACATTCAAAAATATGCTGTAATTGCTGTCATCTTAGGCAACAAAGAAGTGTGTGCTTACGCTTTATTATATTAGTATAGATATAGATATAGATGAATTAGAACTTAGCATGTTTAAATTTACATAGAGTTGGGATTTGCTTGGTGTAGTGAATCGATATCGGAATGAACGCTGATACGTTCCGATCGTAAGTGACATCAACTAGTTTTACCACTTAGCTAGAAGTTATGGCGGATGGGAAATTGTAAATTTGTGACTGCTTTTATACATAAAAACGAAACCCGATTTGGAAACTATTTGAAATGCCATGTTTTCGTAGGATATGATTTTATAACCTTTACTAATACCGATTTCTATAGTGATAATTTTTTTTGTTGATAGATTCTCCTTTAAATCCTACAAATTATACGCGGATTTAAATTACAGAACAAGCAAGTAGAAATAATTAAAGAATACAAGCATTTTTTTGTGCTAGGCCAAAGTTTTGATTTAAGGGTACTGAAATTAATATTCCCAGTGCTACATTTAAAAAAAACTGCACGAGCCGCACAAAAATCAAATGACAGAATCTCAAAGCTCTACATTATAAGGTCATATAAGATCGGGCGCACACCTTTGATTAACAACAACGCACGATTGTCGATTGTTTCGCAGCCCATTCAACTGTTTATTTGCACAAATAAAAATCGAGTAGTGTGCGTACTACCATATAAGCTCATATGAATCAATGCGTGATTAAACAGTTGTGCGATAGTTTAGTCAAAGGAGTGTGCGCGCTTTAAGTATTGATAACACTTTTTACGTTATTAATCTTTGTAGTTGGTAATAAATTTAATAATAATATCATTTCATAAAATGTGCTTCGTATTTTTACAGAGGAGATTTTAGTACAAATGAAAATTTATTACAGTCGAAGCAATCTCAACTTTCATTGAATAATATTCTCAGCGCTGTTTCTTTTTCAAATTGTCTTTAAATGAAAAGTAGATTGAACTGGAAGGAATGAAATTAATAAGTACGAAATATATACTACTTATCGACCGCCATTTCGTCCTCATGGAATTAAAAAAACTTATATAATTTGTGTTCTTCCAGACTTCCAATTTTAACATGAACATGTTATATCTTTGTTTTGTTCTAATACAATATTTAACACCTGGATTTAAAGTTCAAAATCGAATCTGACATGAATCAATCGTCCTATTGATTGATGTTTTCCTGTGTTCGTCTGCTACTATTGTAATATTTTTGAAGTCTCCTATATATTTACTATGCTAACATTAATTAGAAAATAGAATACACGTTTACGATAAGGATTTCTCTTAATGAAGATAATAATTCCTCCGAAAGGTCGAGTTCATTTAGATCCGTATCTAAGCCGACCACATTTAATGAATTGTAAGTTTATTGTGAACTAGCTTTTGCCCGTGACTTCACTGCGCGAAATTTAATAAAAATGTAGCCTATTTGATCTTCTAGAATTTGTTCGACATCTATGCCATTTCATCGAAACTTTCACACTTATAATATTGGTAAGACGCTTGTATAACTGTAGGTTTTCACTGTTGACACATTTATATAAAAAACATATTCATCTCTTTCATTCTAATTGAAGAAAACAGAGATGGTAACTTGTTGAGGCCTCAAAGCGCCTGCGATGGCCTAGGAAGCCAACATATGGCGTCGCGGCGCATCGGCGCCTGCGACGCATTCCGCGCTGCTGTGGTGGTGCCAGCGGACGTCGCTAGAGGGCGCCTATGCGAGCGGCGAGTCGAGCTGCGGGGAACGAGGGGGCAGTAAGCGGCGGGGAGCAAGACGTCCAACAAGAAGACATTCCTATTCGTCGAGATCCGTCGCCCTGACCACACTCGTCCAATTAAGCATATTGTACATACGTTTTTACGCACTTGAATACGTTTTAGTCCTTCGAGAGTTTTATTCGCATCATCAAGGTCAAGGCCTAAACAAACTAATGGTAACTAATTTTTGTTCGATAACTTCATGAAATGTGTTTCCGAACTACATAACTTGAGTTTTACTCCAATGAAACTAAGGTAACGATCAAATAAATGGACACTTCAGAAACCCAGCATAAGTTATCTTGATGTGACATTTAAGTCCGTTGTACAGTTAACAGTCAAGTAAAATATAGTAAAAGATTATACTTGGCAACAATGCGAGATACGGAGTTCTACTTATCTTTTCACCATTATTTCTTACGATGTTTTTGTAGGTCGTAGATAAAGTCTAAAATGTTTTAGACAGGAATACCTTCCAATAAGTTTATACAAACGACAGCATTAATTTTGTTTTATTTACAGGTTTTAAAGTGTTAAAATGTTTGATGCTCAATCTAAAGGTTAACGCGCATTTGTCCATACCTCGTTCACTCGGCACTATCCCGCATTGCTGTATCGGTAACATCGAGAAGGCAGCTACTGTATTCCGCGGCTATTAAAGGCGGGCGGTCAGTATCTGTGAGGAGTGGACGAATGCGCGTTGACCTTAATAGCTTACTGTCTTCATTCGGTGTACGTGTTGAAATATAATATCTTATTTCATGTTTTAATATAAAACTGCTATTGCTACAAATTCAATTTGATTCGTGTATCGAATAGCTAGCAAATCAAAATTAGCCAATGGCGTTTTTTCTTTGATGTTTGTTTGCAGAAAAATATTTTTTTTTTATTTCATTTATCAAGCACCTTGAATAAAAGATTGGTATGATCCGATTTGTTTTGATTTACATACGATCAAAGATATTTTAATAGAAAATACCCAGTATTTACATATTATTTTACTTTAATATATTCTTTAGATGGATGGAAGTTTGTTAGAGTTTGTAGCCTAAACTGATGAACGGATCTCGATGAAATTTGGCAAAGATAAAGAACACATAGGCTACTTACTTTTGTTTTTTAATTCCACGCGGACGGAGTCGATAAGAAAGGATAAAGTTAAGAATGTCAATATTAGAGGAAGTTTGAAAGTAGCGCCAGTGGTGGAGAAATTGAGTAGCAAA
>LD689004.1:876840-887186 GCA_003118335.3 Papilio memnon
TAATATGATAAAATGAAGTATGTTGAATAAGAATAACAGACTATAAAGTAAATATCAATCTACTCCAATAGAATAATAAGTAATGTTCTAATACACTAGAAGCAAATATAAGAAATTGCAACACAACGAATAAAAATGTTATTCAATGAATCAGTCATAAATGTGGGCGCTGAGGCAAAAAAATATCGAGTGCAGGCTGTCTTTGGAAGCTATCCAACGACCGATGCCCATTCGACGACCTAATTTATGTAAGACGAAAGCAATTTAATAGTTATAGCTGATATAAGAAAGTATCTTTGAATAGTCGATTTTATTGCCGAAAAAAAAACAAAACATTTACATTATTTCTCATTAAAATAATACAGATAATAAAATGTTTTAAAACAAAACTTGAAAGTTGAATTGAAGTCTATCGACTAACATCAAGCATTTAACATCTTCGTGTAGGCGATTATTTTAATAAAATAATTGTCATAATAATTGTTTTACTTGTAATCTTCAATACCATACTCCTTATTTCCACTAAACAATTGTAGATCGTTACGATATATTTCGATTAAGTTTTTGCAGTAACCTCCACTGACTACGAGGCCGCGTGCGCTTCCTATCTGTCAGTTTTTCAAGATGGCCGCCTCCCAGTATTCGATGTTCGGTTACATAGACAACGCCAGCAAGTATTTTTATTCAAAACAGTTTTTCACAAACAAACGGGATTTAACAAAACATTGTCCGAAAAACCGTGTTCTTTTCAGTTGTCCGTTTTTTGTCAAAACCGATATTACCAAGTCCGATTACCCTTGGGATGAATTCTAACATTCATCTGGAAAATATGCTAACATGTTTAAGGTAAGGTATGAACAAACCAGTACGTTAGACATGATTTTTAAATGTTATGTTTTGAACAATATTCATGCTATCTTAGACTAGTTTCATGTTCTTACCTTTGTAATAATTTATCACAATGATGTTTTGCTTTTTATATAAACAAAATATCTATGAATAATTCTTAAACACTGAGTTAACTAAACTAATCATCGAAGTATGAATACTTTATAACTACTTTGTTTTGATACAATGTTTGATTCAATTACGTAATCGATTTTTCTTCTTCTATAAATCGATTTAATTAATCGATAATTAACCAATTATAGTCTGTGCGTCAATTCGCAATGACTTTAAACTACTCACAAGATAAACTAAATTTAAACAATAGCATTTAATTAATACATTGAATTAAAAATTATAATAGCCCTAAACTTGGTTTCCAAGACAATAAACAAAACACAATAGGTTTGCAGTTAATAAACCTAATGTTATTTTATTTTAATTTTATGTTGTATAAAGACTGTTTCTAATAATAATAGTGTGACCTCATTGAGTTGCACATGTCAATGTGTGCTCTCTCTCTGCATCTGAAGTCGAACACAAACATTTGCGGCTGTGATTCCCTTCGTCATTTAGTGTAATGGATTTACATATAACTTCTCGTCTATTTGTATCTCATGTTTTAGAAGATTGCTAGCGACTAACTGATGTCAGTCAGGCCTAGGTTAAATTTAAGAAATGACGTTGATTATGGTTTAATTTTATTAGACAAGATGATTCAGATATCATCATCTCCTCCTCCTTATACCACTCTCGTAGGGTCGGCGCACCGGGTTTTCGTCCACCAAATAACTCTGTCATCCGTCATCTCAGTCATCACACCCTAATATCACCTCATTCAGATATCTAATAAGTAATCTGGTAAAAAGAATTGATTGGCTTTCAGGGACAAGAAAACATTATGTATACCTATGAGTACTTACTTAACTTAACAGGAAAGATTTAAAGGGAATTAGGAAGAAAAAACCCCATCTCCCCTCCCTTAAGCAAGGACCCTCAAGGCAGCAGATCGAAAACGCATAGACGCTTTTGAAATGTGGTGCTGGCGGAAAATGATGAGAATACCGTGGACTGCACACAGGTCAAACGACTCAATATTAGAAGGACTCAAAATTACTAAACGCCTATCCACGGTATGTGTCAGCCGCATGCTGGAGTACTTCGGTCACGTTGCTAGGCGACCCTCCGAAAACCTAGAAAAAAACACTATTACGGGTAAAATCGAGGGGAAGAGACCCAAGAGACGGCGCCCTATGCGCTGGAGGGATCAAGTATGCACCACACTCGACACTACCTTTCATAACGCCATCCACGTCGCAGGGAATCGCACAGAATGGAAGAACATCGTACGTGAGATGGTCAAGGAGAGTGGTCGCGACCCTCAGGAATGAGGAAACGATCCGGAGAGAGAGAGAGAGGAAGAAAAAAAAAACTACTGGTTCGATTTCAAAAACTTTTATGTTATTAGAAAACTACATTATTACTAAGGAACATAGAATGTTAGGACTATTTTTTTAATTTCGTGCAGACGAAGTAGCGTGCAAGAGCTTGTTTGTAATATTTATCACTAGGTTACTAAGCGGTCATGTTACTTAAGATGTGATGCTATGCAAAGCTAAAATATAGTAAGTATTCTTCATTGTATATTCAGGAAAACGTTATCGACATGAGAACTGTGAGCAGTCGACTGGGACGGCTAAGGAGGGAATGCACTCAAGTTTACATCTGAGCCCTAGTTCACAAGAAACTGTTCAATTTTAATAGGAATTTTAAATAAACGATGATTGTTTTTATTATAAAAGTTTTACTATTATGTTTGTTATACTAAAATCCGTCTTATTTTTATTTAAATTATTTTGTTCTCTTCCTTACAATTTTCACTTGATTCTAATTTCAGTCCATTTTTGACCGACTTCCCAAAAGAAGGAGGTATTCAAGTCGTCTGTATGTTTTTATTTTTTATGTGTGTTACGCGATAGCTCCGGCCCTGGTGGACCGATTTTGAAAATTCTTTTTTTATCTGAAATGCTTGCAGGTGGGTCCCATTTTTTTGTTTGATTTTTGGAGTCAAAGACTACGGCGTAGTTAAATAGTTTAGCTCAAAATCGGGCGACGGAAATTGGGGTCTTTTGTGCTTTTATTTGTTCTAAAGGAGTTTCGCACTCTATTCCCAAAATATAATTAATCATTTCCCTATAAGGCCTTGCATTAATTTACGAAATTCTCTTTATATTATTCAATATATTTAAGCTTCCGATATTATGTAATCAAATTGATTTACTGGTAGCTAATGAATTTCGCAACAAATAATAGCCTACGGCTACTTCCTTGTTCAGCAAATTGTATGGAGCATTGAAAATTATGCGTCAATATAATCTTTATTAAATTTTGCCTATAGAAAGCAATTAATTATATCGCTGAGGGATGTGGCATTTTTTATTTTATTTTTCACTAGATTTCGACCGCGACTCCGTTCGCGTTTTATAGGATTTATAGGATTGTTGTAATATGCACATTTTGTTATATTTTCCTTAATTATGTTTGACTTTTTTAGTGATTATAACGAATTGATGTTAATTATAATCTCGCTTATTGATCTACAAAATTAATATTCCTTGATTGTGTAAGCGATTAAAGGTTTCTTGGAATCGTTGTATTTTCAGGTGAAAGCTCGTTTGATATTATAAGCGGCTTAATCCTTAATTTCCTGTCTTCAAGGAATTCTAGTGAAATGGTATTTTCTTATTTCATATTTGTTTTAATAAATAAAACAGGGATACGAGACCCAACTTAATTATACATTCTTGAATTTTTTAAGAAATTATCAAAAAAAGATAAATTCTTTAGAGATTTTATAGTTCATTAAGGTATTCGATTAAGATGACTTTTATATTATAAATTAGAAAACATTAAAAATATAAATTAGTATGTTATTATTTCAAAACAGACGAAGTGGAAAGAAGATTTTTTTGAACCCACGTTGAATCCAAATTATTTTCATTGTAACGTAATGCTAATATCGAATTTTTGTGACTGTACTTATTAAAGTGACCATTTACTGCACTATAAGACAACTTTAGTTAGTCGCTACATAAGTTAACTGTTTATAATATCGGTTTCAACGTCACGTTATATGGATACCCCACATGAACTAACGTTGTTAGTCACGCCGAACTTAGTTATTTGAGACCTAACTCAGAACTTCAAACTTCAAAGACCATATTTCACGAAAACATCCGACAATCAACAAATTGATATTGCAACCAATGCAACAATTAAAAGATAATTCAAGCTTATTTAGACTTTACGAGCCTTTAAGATCTTCGCATGAATGGGTCGGCTCGCCCGGTGCAATACCACGACCACACAGAAGACAGGCGTGAAGTGGGAGCAATTCCGCGTTTCGTCTGATGAGTGTGATGCCGGAGGTCCAATTTTAGTCACTTTCCCGTTCGACCCTTTTCTTATAAGGAAAGGATTGGATTGTAAAGTGGATTTGACGGTGGAGGAGACGCATAGAAAGGGGAAACATACTGTTTATGTGCGTCTCCTCCTTTGTTGATTAAGGGTAGGCAACGCATCCGCTATTGCGAATGTCTATGGGCAGCGGTCGCTTCGCCATTTTGGCGAATACAGGTGACCGCTAGCTCGTTTTCCGCCTAATGATAAAAAAAAATTGAACGCTGCATACTGGAAACTACAGTTATATGAGATGAATTGGTTATTACAATTGATGTTATGAACTCGTATAAAATTTATCCATTCGTTACAAATTAAATTAGTGAAACTAGATTTTAACAAAGTTTAACAAAGCAGTAGCAATTATATTATTTCAGTTGATATGAGAATTTAATATGCTGAAGAATACAACATTTTACATAATAAAACAATTAAATTAACAACTCCAATATAAACGCAATTTATTAACGAACTCGGATACTAGTGAATTGATTGTAAAATTTACTTCTTAATACTAACTATCTAGAAGGACTGGCGACTGACACAACTGGCAGGCGGCGGTGCAGGACAAGCGACGTTGGCGACCTCTGCTGTCGGAGGGCAATTACTTTGGGTCGCAGTAAGTTTGAATAATGTCGTACTCGTATAACAGAGATCATAGGGGTCTGCAAAATATGTACTACTTTTCCAAATCTATCAGCTGTCTAATTCATTCCCTTCTTATTATCCTCTTTCACATAACTCTTCAACTACCATTGCAGTACGTGTTCATGATCAATACATTTTTATTTTTGGTTGTTGATTATCAACACAAATAAGCCAATAAAGCTGGAAACAGTATCACTGATAGGAATTAAGGGTAACAGAGTAAGACAAATTGAAAGCAATTCCCACAAAAGACGTCTCCCGCTGTGGCGGGACATCTTGTTAGCACTACACTTGTAGCAAATGTCATCTCGTTGAGTAAATGTATGACGTCACAGGCGTGGGATCATGCACATTTTTATTCGAACATTGTGGAATCAGGTGTTTTTACACAATAGCAGAATTTTAACTTTTCATTACATTATAAAAAATATAATACCCAAAATATGTATAAAATAATCAAATTAAGTTCATTAAAGTGTGAACCACAAAGCTGTTAAGAGTGGTGAAAATATTTACGTTACTTGCCATTATCAAAATAACGAAGGTCTAACTAGAGCTAGAAGAGCTAGAACATCTATAAGATCTAGAGCCAGTGACATCTTTGTATAGTAAAAAAAAACACGCCAACATATGTATAACAGGTGTATACAAAACACGGACAACTTTACTATAACTTTTACCTAAATGAATATCACTTTGACTATAAAGTTTCGAATCGATGATTCCCCGGAGCTTTCATCACGCGTCAAAAGTAAGGAATTTTAAACTTTATAAGTGCATACCGGATCCTTTGAAGTTTCGCCGCCTTTCTTCGTAAGAATTTTCCAACTCTGACGTGTTATACGTCGCTGCTTTGTTTACGGGTGTATTGTTTTAAACAAAACAGAAAACTCATTTGTATTGCAGACCAACTGAACTACTGTATTAGTAGCAATGTAAAAATATGTTATTAAAATAAAAATTATACCGCCAGTGCAAGCTAAAAGGATTTTTTTTCTTAGACTTTTGAAGATATGTCTCTGTTGTTTTAATATCGTAACGAAATCTCCAATCTGGAATTTAAATAGGTACAAAAATCGATTTTATTTTAACTAAAATTTTTATTCTAGGAATTTCTGATGATTCATTCTAGAAATGGCAAAATTATCTTTTACAGTTCGTCTATAATTTTTAGTAATGTACATCTAAACATCAGTGAATGTGTTTTATCTAAAAAAAAATGGCCGTTGGTTAAATGAACATTTTAACAGTGGTAGAGTCCGCTTTAACATCTTAGCACGAATGGGTCGGCTCGCCCGGTGCGATACCACGACCACATAGAAGACAGGCGTGAAGTGGAAGCAATTCCGCGTTTCGTCTGATGAGTGTGATGCCGGAGGCCCAATTTTAGTTCCTTTCCCGTTCCACCCTTTTCTTATAAGGAAAGATAGATGGTAAAGTGGATTTGACGGTGGAGGAGACGCACAGGAAGGGGAAATGTCCTCTTTATGTGCGTCTCTTCCTCCGTCGATTAAGGGTAGGCAACACATATGCATTTGCTGATGTCTATGGGCAGCGGTCGCTTCGCCATTTCGGCGGATTCAGGTGGCCGCTTGCTCATTGTATAAAAAAAATGAATTTAATTGATTCAAACGCTTTATCAAAGGTTTCACTTCAATACATTCAAATAAGATTGAAATATAAATTAAGTTTTTCACATTCGACGCAATTGGGTCGGGTGAACATTTCTTGACTTTTCTTGTCTGATCCTACCCAGCTCTTGTATGACATATCTCAGAGTAAATCATTCTTTATTGCCCATTTAGGCATAGGCCTGAGGGACATTGATAGACCCTGATAAACGCTGTACAAATTCGATGTCATCCAACACAAGAATCTTGTTGTAAACTTCAATAAATGTACTAGTTTTTATCGGCTGTTTTATCTGACAGTTAGTTTAGCATGAGAAATGTATTGCTTCTGATATCAAGATTTTCAAATCCGACTGATAATGTAAAGGTCTTGGATAATATATTTTAGTAAGAGGTAGATATAATTGTTTGAAGATTACAATAATAAAATAACGTTAATAAGGAAGCACACGTCTTTTTTAGTTAGATAAAAATATCAACGAAATTGTTTGATAACATGTAGATTATTAAAACTTTGCTCGTTAAAAATTTGCTTAATAATTTCTGTAACTTTTTAATCCAATTACATTTTTTTCTTATTAAATGTTAATAAAATAAGGATAACTAGCTTTTGCCCGCGTCTTCGTTTGCGCGAAATTAAAAAAGCAAGCACGTGTTTTGTTTGAGACTATGTTCAATATCTATATTAAATTTTATCGAGATTGAGGCGTTTTGGAGATACATAGTAAAAAACATCCATCCATCCCAACTTTCGCATTTATAATATTAGTAAGATTCAGTAACATTAATGTAAAAAAAAGATAAAATTAACTATTTTATTTTTAAACTATCTGTTACCCGCGTCTTTGCCTGCGTGGTATCAAAATAGAATAAATATAGCTTATATTACTCGGTGATAATGTAGCTTTTTAATGTAGTTTTTGAGTTATTTCAATACATACAAAAACACGAATCTTTCCTCTTTATAATATTAGTATAGATTACAAAACATGTCTGTTCTATAAATTTATGTTTAATTCTACGTAACTCAGAATTCGTTGCGGAACTATTCGAACTACAAGAATTTGATTTAAAGAACTGTCGTGAACCACTTCCGAAGTTTACTTCAAACAAAATCCGAAAATTGCTACTAGAAAATTTAAATTCCAGCTTTGAACAGTGAAAATAGAAGAGCATTTAAAACAAGAGTTTTTGAAACTTAACGGAAAGAAGCTTAAGTAAAAAAGTTTTAAAATCTATTACATTTTATTCTATTCTTAAAATCGTATAATCGTCGTATTCCACTACTGAAGATCTTAAATAATAATTTATTCCCTCATTTTCTTAAAAGAAACAAACGGTTGTTCTCAAATGTTGTGCAACAACAACGTCAGCTATACGTCACCACTGAGGAGCCAGAAGTCTAACATTGCGTTAGGTGTGACTAGGCCATAGTCAACCACACTGGTTCACTATTGGTTGGTTGATGTCATACGTATCTTTAATTTTTTTCGCAAACATATGCAGTTTTTTTTTATACAATAAGGTGGCAAACGAGCAAGCGGCCACCTAAATCCGCCGAAATGGCGAAGCGATCGCAGCCCATAGACATCCACAATTGCAGATGCGTTGCTTACCCTAAATCGACGGAGGAAGAGACGCACATAAAGAGGATATTTCCCCTTCCTACGCGTCTCCTCCACCGTCAAATCCACTTTCCCATCCACTTCCTTTCTTATAAGAAAAGGGTGGAACGGGAAAGAGAGTAAAATTGGGCCTCCGGCACCACACTCATCAAACGAAACGGGGAATTGCTTCCACTTCACGCCTGTCTTCTGTGTGGTCGTGGTATTGCACCGGGCGAGCCGACCCATTCGTGCTAAGATGTTAAAGCGGGCTCTACCACTGTAAAAGTTTGTATAACGATGTTTTCTTTCACCGTAAGAACGTCAGATAAATGTTCATACTTTTGTATGTAATTGAAAATCGAACATTTGTACAGAATCTAACCTGCATATTTATTAATACTACATTGCAAAATGTTGTGCAACTCGAACTCTTTGTAACACATTTGTTGATTGTTACTTCAAAACTTTACTTACTTACTGCGTTGGCGCAGCGACCCAAAGTGGGTCTTGGCCTCCGACAAGAAAGAGCGCCAACGTCCTGTCCCGCGTCATCGCCTGCCAGTCGATCGACTCTAGCTCACGCAGGTCCAGCTCTACGGCGTCTCACCAGCGGAATCTGGACCGCCCGACGGGTCGGCTAAAACTTTGTTTATACGAGCCTTTTGATAGAATAATATTTTAAATCTTTTCATATCCATTGAAAGTATTCACAGAACGTACGAGTATATTATAAATTTAACATTATATTTGATGTCGAATTTAATATGATAAAAGCCTTCGAGAAAGTCACATTAAATATATTAGTTTTAAAAGTTTGCTTTTTGAATCCAATTTTCTCGAAATATCTGGATATGAAAATACAATGTTTATACAAGACTGGAAGTTTCTTGACATTAAAATGATCATTGAAGTTTCTTAGAGTTGGTTGTACTTATATTTAATTGCGACACTGGGAAATAATAGTTTTATATTAGGACTAGCTGTTCCCATGCGGCTTCATCTGCATGAAATTATAAAAAACTTTATTTACATTTGTCAAATTCTCAATTGCAAATATCACAATTACCGTTAACATAATAACCTTGCTACCTTAATGTTGGCAGCTTGTAGTTTATGGTCCCTTACCTATCTGAAGGTTTTTCCAAATTACGTACCCCCTAAGTTTAATAGCGTGAAAATTTATAGCCTAAAGCGTGTCGTAATAGTAGGGTTTTTATTATAGAAAGAATTGTTCAATAATATGCTGTGATTGCTGACAACCTACGCCATAAAGTAGTGTGTGTTTACGCTTTATTATATTAGTATAGATAAATTGTTAATATATGAGTAGTGAGATTCTCTAATGTTTTAAATAAATAATTTCAAATTAGTAGTTACATTTGTTAAATTCGATTGATATTATTACAATATTGGTAAAGAAGTGTTATAGTTTTCAATGATATTCCGACAGATTCATTGAATCGTAGTCTGAGTTCTCAGTCGAATTTTGCTTCGTGCTGAAGTAACGAACCGTGAACTCGAACTCGATGCAAACTGTAACGTCCGACTTACTAATCAAATATCTCAGCAACTTAAACAAGTGATAAACGATTTTGTGACGCTGAATTGCTGTTAATTTGTTTAATATTGAAGTAGGTTTACACTGCCAGCATAAGGACTATAACATCTTACTTAAAAAAACAGATAGCAAACTGTGTTTATATAGATCAAAGCATATCCGCAAAGGTTTTTATAATTCTCGATTCCATACAAAGGGTGTTATAAAACGCGCAATAAAACCTTAATCTCGATTCGCTCAACACACACATTCCGCACGATTTTATTCAAATGTTTCCTTTTAGCTTCATAATTTGATTTAACATGTGAGAAATTGCTTACCTTCGATTATAGTACTGATATTGGTAGTTAAATGAAAAAAAAACTTAAACGGATATCGTTATTCATTTTTTTATAGACCAAGGCGCTATTTAGTAATATTCTTAGGAGAGTAATTGATAGAATAAGCCTCATGCATTTTGTAACTCAAAATGCACACTTATAATCCTAAATTCAGATGTATGACTAGGTTTTGTTTTAATTATGCGTGGACGAAGTCGCGAGTAAAAGATATTTTATA
>LD689004.1:887768-911221 GCA_003118335.3 Papilio memnon
ACAAGTGTTGGATATCTTCTGGCTTTCTGCATATCTCGCAATTAGGCGACAGGTTTTTCTTCATCAGATATGCAAAACTTGGTGTTGGATAGTGGCCAGTACGTAGTCTTAAGGTTGCTCTCACATATCTTCTGCTCAACCCGCCCGAGAACCAGGGATAATTAAGTGGCTCACTTTGTGTGGCTGTATACCAAATGCCTTTATCTTTTGCAATTTCTATTATCAAAAAATAAATGTAGTAAGATAAGTATTTAATACGAATAATAACTTATTTAGAGTTCTAGATAAGTTAAACTTTTTAACCACAAGTTTTGAAATGTCCTTCATTTAAAAAAAGAACCGTAAGTTTTTTTTTTGTGACTGAATGGCCACTGTTTGCCTTGAAGAGGCATTTACAGATTAAGAGGCCTTTATAGATTAAATAGTAAGTTGCGATTGTTTCAACTTGTACAAGACTTAACTTTTTTTATTGTTACGTTTAATATCTTATACATGTTCTTGTTGAATTACGTAATAAAATGTTCTGATTGTCTAAATCGGTTTGAATTTAAATTAATTCCTTTACAATAAACGGAGTCCTTTTGAATTATTCATCTAATCACCTAAATACTGAAATTAATGGTTTCCGAAAGGCTTGTGTTTATTCTGGTCGGGGATTTTTAATCGAAAATGAACGTTGGACATTTTAGGCTCTCTCTGTATTTAAAAGCTTAATTTATTATAGTTAAATTGGTGAACGTTTAACTGTAATTACGTTTGATTTTCAAATCTATTTAATTAGTGAAGATTAAGATTTAATACTTTTATCTTGAAAAAAGATCTTCATTTATTTTTTATCTTCCTTCTTAATCAAATTATAATTATAAATGCGAATGTTTAGATGGATGGATGGATGTTTGTTAGAGTTTGTAGCCTATGCGGCTAAACGAATCTCAATGAAATTTGGCAAATATGTAGAGGATAGTCTAGAAGAACACATAGGCTACTTACTTTTGTTTTTTTTTATTCCACATAGGTAGAGTCGCGATCAAAAATTAGTTATTTCATATTTTTCTTGTATAATTCTAAGAAAGTAAACATGGACGTGAAGGACAATTTATTCAATGAATCCATCGTAAATGTCGATTGCTGAAGGGCAGATGATCGAGTGCGAGTTATTGAGTTTGGAAGCCACCCAACATTGAACGGCGAGTGGCGAGTCAGCGGGAACTGATGTATGTGAGACGTCGCCAGTTGTTCTGATGCTACACTCCTATGTGAAGGAAGAACTTACGACATATTTAACATTCTTACGATAACAAATTGTACTTAATAAATTACCAGAATCTATCAGAATCTCTATGAAGAGAAATATTTGTGATGTCGTTTTGTTTTTAAAAAACGTGGTTCATATTTCTTATGTCCGGTTTCTTAGGTACATTTAACTCATTAATGTTTTTGCTTCGATAACTTCATGAAATGCAATTCCGAATAACGTAAGTTGAGTTCTACTCCATTGAAACTTAGGTCAACCAAAACTAATGAATTGCTTGGTAATGATAAGATAAGTGGAAACTTCAGCAACCCAGTATTAGTATATTAAACAACTAGCTGTTGATCGCGACTTCACCCGCGTGAAAAAAATATAGCCTATGTTACTCACAGATAAATAACCTTTCTAACGGTGAAAGAGATTTTAAAATCGGCCCAGTAGTTTTTGAGTTATTTCAATACACACAAAAATACAAATCTTTCCTCTTTGTAATATTAGTATAGATATAGATATATGGCATAATCTTTAATAACAGTAATAGCTATATAGAATATTTATAATTTTCATAAGATTTGTGCGTGTACATGTACGTACTCGACTTTATTTATCTCAATAAAAAGAATGAACACAGAAAAATAATTGGTCAGTAGGCACATGTATAACAGATTTCGTTCCATTTATCTGCTAATGAAAAAATACGGTAAACAATTTGAGGAAAATATGAGCGGTTTCAATTAAGGTCTTGAACAAACGAATCGTGGCAATATTCTCGTCGTCTAACAAGCGTTTATTAAACATACGTAGCCGCGTAGCGTCTACGCGTAGACGCGTAGCATTGTAGCTTGGAACTATAATGCTACGCTTCTACGCAGTCGTGTGGCCTAGATTACAGAGCTTATTTGTAGCATGAAAATTATAAGCTTTTTGATTAGGTTAACCTTTGACTTTTTTCTGTGCTACCATTTTTTTTTAAATAACAAATAACGTATTTAGTTACCATTTTCTATTTCTTAACTTTATAACATCTTACTAATATCATAGAAGTGAAAGTTTAGATGGATGGATGGATAGATGGATAGATGTTACTACGTATCTCCAGAATGGCTTAACAGATTTTTCTAAAATTAGGCATAGATATGGTACAGTCTGGAAAAATACTTATCTCGGCTAAATTAGTCTTTATTAATACCGTGCCAACGGAGCCGCGGGTGGCAGCTAGTATTTATAAAAATATCGAATCATTTAATATGTAATGATTATTATCGTATCACATTTATTCCACGACGGTTGAAGACACGATTTTATTAAGAGAATACAAGTGTTCAAGGTCATATTTATGACACCTGAAATTGTGTTTACAGTCTGAAAAATATCTGAAAGTCACCTCTGATTTTATAAACGTATAAACAAGTTTATCACAAACTTCATCAGGTAGCAAAAAACATGACAGATAGTTCCATACAAGCATAAAATACTGTCGAAAGTTTCTAGTGTGCCGTTTCATTTATTGAACAACATGATTTAAGGACGAAGTAGACACATTTATCATAAAGACTTGGTGAACTGCCAGCAAATCAATAACATACTAAAATAAGTACTAAGTTAATATGTTGTGAAAATTAAGATTGTTACCTTGTTAAATATACACCATTTTTTTTATCATTACATAGACCTAACTTATTGCTACAACAAACTTACTGCCATCCCTTTTTTCCATATGAAAAAAATAAACAACAATATGTGGGAGTAGAATTATTTAATCACACAGCAAGTATGTAGTGGTAGTAAAGTTTTGCGAGGATGAGTTGTGTGCAGAAGGCCTAAATTCAGTCACCCCTCTTCGCCTTCCCTTTTCTGATACATGCATAGGAAGGCGATATATTTTTTCTCTGCTTCTCTTCTGTCGATTAAAGGCAACACGTATGAAAATGCACAATAGAATTATTTAAATTCAAGTTTTCGTTCACTCTTCATTCATTTAGTCATTCCCTGAAACATAATTACCTTATAATACTAAGTACTAATATTATAAATGCGAAAGTTTATATGGATGGATGTTTGTTAGAATGTGTAGCCTAAACTGCTGAACGGATCTCGATGAAATTTGGCATAGATGTAGAGCATAGTCTGGAAGAACACATGGGCTACTTAATTTAGTTATTGTTTGAATTCCACGCGAACGGAGTCGCGGGCAAAAGCTAGTATTTTATAATATTAATTTCTAGAATTTAATTTCATACGTAACCACGTACTTGGTTACACAGCTATTCAAAGATATTTGAGTTATGCAATCGTTTTGTTCGATATAACATCGGCATGTGGAATGCAATTCGTAGAATTTACGCTTCATTTGCCTCAGTATCAATACTGCTGATATTAAAACGCTACGAGAAGAAATTCAAACAACGAACGATAGACTAGCTCACTAAATTGTAGGTTTTGAAAAATATACTCGGAAAATGTACATTTGTTTAGTTCAGTTTTATTGCTTACACTAAAGTTAATATTATATGCTACATAATTCATTCGTTTAACATTTTATTATAATATAAAATAATATTTTTTGTCCGGAATAAAAAAACCCTATTAAGTAGTGTTTTTCCATAGTTTATTAATCATCTATGTCAAAATTGCCTTCAAAGAATTATCCATCTATTAGTAAGAATCTACTTAGGGATAATTTAGCATTCTAATACAAAAAACTAGCAATTTTAATGCATGTTTCATAACATTCATTTAGATAAACTCGTTGTAATTACGATGGAAATTCAAGAAAATTATCTGTAAAATAAATTAAATGTATAATTGTTGACAATTGACAATAAATAACTCTCTTTGACTGCTTAAATCCTTTTTGTGGTTGTTTTCATTACCACTGATTTAATTGTGTTTTCGTCATTAAATTTAGCAGAATAGTACATAATTTGTTGCTTAAAATATTTAAGCAACTTAATTAATGTATGTTTTATTTATTTTTCGATCACATGTGTTGTAAAATGCAAAGTGTAACTGTTGAATTAATACAGTTTGTAAAAACACATTTCATTACAATGCTTTTAAAAATTTAACATGTCGCGATTGGCAATTACAAATTCATGATCCGAAGCATCAGTTGAAAGTATTTACTGTACAGTATGTTTTATATTTGTCTCCTCGATTAAATATTAATCGAGCTATCATTGTCGGTCCGGGTTCGTTACTTAATTATAAGTACACCGCATTTTAACACAAACCAGTTACAATACGGACACATTCGTATAAATGGAAACAAATTTGTATTTTAACGAAATGAGTTTCACGGATGAATTATTACATTTCAATGCAACGCTTGTATGTAATCAGTTAAAGTTGAATATGTCAAATTGTTATACTGGTAATGTATTGTAGGTATTATAAGGGTGAATGCCCATTCAATTAGCGATGAGCGGTGTGACGGGAGGAGCGGGGTAGCTTTATGTATAGTAATATGCAGAACGCGAACGAGAGGAGCGGAAGCGGGTTGGATCTTCGGGCTGTCACGCCATCGTTCCGCTCTTCGCTTATTTCTTGCCCGCCGCTTCATGGTTTGCGTAAAATCTGTTATAAACGCGACTGTGCTACAAATTAACTCCAGAAACAATGAATATATCTTAATTATAGATGACATTTGGAATGTGTATTAAATACAGTATGGAATCGCATGCAGTTTTATTGCGTAAAAATGTACTCAGTAATACATCAAATTCAAAAATTTAAATGTTATAACCACTTAAATATGAAAACGAATTATTTATTGAACAAAAACTAGGAATTCCGACATATTTTTACGAAAACAAAAAGTGTCAGAGCGTTCATATTTGCTCACAAAGTGAATACTTTGAACAAGCTCTTTTCTTTCTCCATATTCCGTAATATTCGCATTACACTTAAGTGAGATCATCGTAATGGGAGCAACGGGTTGCGAAGTATCCAATATCGATTCAAGTGGCGCTCCGGCGACAGATACTAAATTGTACGTATTGCTTCAACGAGCCCTCGTTTCAATATACAAGGGCCTTTTAATAACGATTTCATTTGCATTTAATGATATTCAATGAACACACGAAATAAATATATAAATATGAATTTGAACTATTTTTATGCAGTTGGAAGGAATCGTAACAATCAGTAAGTCGAATTTCTAACTTAAAGTATACATTAGAAGTTCCAATAACTTAGTATCCAGTAATTCAGTATCTAAAATGCTTTAAAATCGTCCCCAATACTGTCAAAGTTGAGTATACAAGTGAGTGGTGTTTTGCAAGTTAAACATTATCGTTAACTAATAAAATCGACTAATACGACAGGTTCATATTTGTTTAGCAGATTAGCGAGTAGGTAGCGGTGGAAGATCGCTAAAAAATTCATCAACTCGACTAAATTTAGTCTTCAGGCACGTTTAGTTACTAGTTTACTAGCTACTCGACTAAATTACTAACCTAATGCGAACGAGGCGTTACAATACAAAGCCACAGTTTGCATGTCAGCGAGGAAGACCATTTCCTGTTAATCTTGCAAAAATGCCCGCTCTTTTTCTTGGTTGTGCTCGAAAATATTCAATACAAAATAGCAAGTTTTAATTTCACCTTTTATACGTAAACGTTGTAAAAAGGTGTTTTGTTCTCGAGTTTATTATTTTAATTAAGAATAGACTAAAGAAAATAAATCAAAAAAGTAACCAGAGAGCTGTTTTAAACTTCTGAAACAAAAGTTTTGTACTAATTCAACGATAAACCATCCGAAAGGCGACGGCTTGTATTTTTTTTGTTTTAAGATTCTAAGAAAAGAAAATTTACCAATGTTTTTCATGCCACATAAGTCGAACTGTAAGTCAAGTATTTTGTAAAGTAAAAGTAATCGATGAATCCACTTGTTTAAATTAACTTTAAATATTATGAAAAGTTCTGCGTCAAAAACATTTGCTGCTGAGTGGTCCTGTCTGGACTTCTGAACTCTGAATGGTCCAACGTCAATAACATCAATTCAATCGTTTTCACCTGCGTCTGCTAAAAACTCCATTGAATAATGTATGAACCGTTTCGTCTTTTATTATTCATTTGTATTTATTGTTATTAAGCTTTTAGAAAAACCTTTTATACAGCGTGATGTTTAAGTCACAAATTTAATGTTCGCTCATTGTCCGAAAATATGCGATGATTTATATAAGAGGTTTTTAAGTTAAAATTAGGTATATTAATCACTGCATAAAGCTGCATGTGGCAGGCGATAATTGTACATGTATACTAATATAATAAAGCGTAAAGACACACTTCTTTGTTGCCTAAGATGTCAGCAATTACAGCATATTTTTGAATAATTATTTTTTTAATAAAAAGTCCTACACTAACGTCAGGCTTTAGGCTATATATTTTCACGCTATTAAACTTAGGGGGTAAATAAATTGGATAAAAACCCTAATGTGGGAAAGAGACCATAAGTTGCCAACATCAAAGAAGCAAGATTGTCAATGTCAAGACCTTAGTTGTCATTTGTGCATTTAAATTTTGACATTTGACAAATGTAAACAATAAAATAAAGTTTTTATAATTTCACGCGGATGAAGCTGCACAGGAACAGCTAGTATTAGAATAATATTGATATGTATGTGTGACTAACATAGGTATTAAGTTTTTTCTGTTACTAACAAAATATGAGCAAAAAAGAAGTGTAGCTCGAAATTAAGTTCATTAATATTATTAGTATTATTTGACTTAAAATTAACTTTAGCTATCTCGATCGTACACGTTCATCCGTGCCTGCAATTAACTTAAAAATGAATACAAAGTTACTTCACCAGTTACTTCAAAATATTGTTTTAAATGACAAAACTCTGATGAAATTACACTTTGTGAAAATAAATCCTTTCCATTATCGAAGAAGGAAAGCATTTCAGTTAAAGCATTCGTCTAAGATACAATCAAATAGATTAAAATAACTTTATTACGACTGAAGCAGGGAACAATCCCAACAAAGAACTTCTTAAAAAGTTTACAGGAGGAAAACCTAAGTGATACGTAATTGTACCATAATTGTATACTTTGAAAGCTTTTCATTCCCTTTTGAAATACTCTTATTTGATGAACATTAACTTAAAGTAATTTTGCAAAGATTTTAAAACAGGAAAGTAAGTTGTAAAATATCATTTCCAACATCTACGATATCTTTAAATTCATTTTAAAAATCTTTTTACGTTAAATATTAACATTTATATCCTAATCAATTGACCAAATCTAATAATTAATTCGATCTGATTCGATTAATTATTTTTATTATATGATACAGTAATTAAAACAATATCATCGATTTAAGAATCGATTACATTAAAGGCGACTCAAATCATTCATGTTTAAATGCAAAACAATTTTCAGTTCCGCAACTCGTTTGTTTTCCCACACGATATTCACAAATGATAGGTAACACCGGATATTATTGCATGACATGATGAAATGTAACTCATATGAATGAGAATGCTTTAATTATGCCCATGGTGGTAGTATTCAATTCGTAGGAGCGATGTGAATAACTAAATTCTATAATTGTGTTGAATTTGTGAACACAATAATGTCAAGTAATATTTATATCCAATTAAAGCTAATAATACAGATCAAACCTGTACAATAAGCTTAGAAAAGTTATAAAAAACTAAAATGTTAGATTTTTAAAGAGTGTATCTGTTTTACAAATTTAATTTTGATCAGGTATCGCCTAAGACAAAAGACAGTTCATGCCTAAAAACGCACGCACGAGTTCGAACGAAGAAGTTTGAGTCATCGTTCCTTGTGCGCACTGCAAAGGATTGGAATAAGTTGTCAGCGTCGGTTTTCCCATCCAAATATGACGTAGGGGCCTTCAAGAAAAGAGTGAATCGGTATCTATTAGGGTAGCGCGTACCATCTTTCGACCACATCTTCACTTTCAGTAGGTGAGATCGTGGTCAAGCGCTAGCTTAATAAACTTAAAAAAAAATATATGTAAACATGACCTTAAGGTCCCAATAAATGTACTTTTACGTAACTGTGACAATCTTGTTTCCACCGATAACCTTTTGTCAGATTATTCAAGGATCTATTAATCAAGTGGAAGCGGTAAGGCTCTTGTCGACGTTCTGATATGATTACAGAATTAACACCTTACCTCGGCTGGGAGCGTGAAAAGAAATTTATAGGTTATTCGTCTACAAATATTCAAATTTTCATCTCCATAATAAAGTGAATTAATTATATAGGTTTTTGTTTGTTATTCAGTTATTCTAAAACATTTTTAAAATCACTTGCAGTACTAGTCTTAAAGAGTTTTAAACAAGTGACACACGATATGTACAAGAAAACAGTAAATTCTCTGAAGAAATAATCAATGTTTAAAATTCATAATGCACTTACATTGCAATTATAGGACAATTTCATTACAATAGGCATGTATATCCATTCAGTAAAGCTAATCAATCCACAATGCTATTTATCTTAACAAAGAAAATAATAACAATGAAGTGAGTTCGCTCTGGAATTCGAAATTGTCCGAATCGGGGCAATCGTCTCCCAAGATATAGATCTAAATGGATCCCGAATTTTACGACTACCAAAAGGATATCGTTATCAAATCCTTAGTGAAACTGTTTTAGTAAGAAATCTAAAAAAATCAAGACATTGACTATGCTTTTTTTTTGGTAAAATTAGTAGAAAAATAGGTCTGCCTGATTTTTCATAATAATCACATTTTAAGAGAAGAAGGCAAACGAGCGACGGGAATACCGACATGATCAGCGACGTCCATGGACATCCGAAATACTACCAGGAATTATAGATGGTCTTTGAGGACAAGGTCGCGGTCCCTTCTTGAAGAACCTTAAGTTGTACCGGTTTGGAAATACTGCAGTAAGTATTATACTTAAGTTACAACCTACTACCTACTGTACTGCATATAACTACTGAGGACGGACCATTCAACAACGTGGCTGTTCGAGGCAGAAAGTTTCGAGAACACCGTACGGTTATAGAATACCAGCCATTTGGTATTTCTAAAGATTCCTTCTATATTTAAATAATTGATCAATGAAATCAACCATCCTTCTTTTGTTTTGTTTTTTCGTTCGTTTATTTTCTTGTCCACAATTAGAGTAACACTGATTACATTGTTTTTTTTTTAATAAAATATGTTTTGGTTGGATTAAACATATGTTTGGTATCTATGTTAAGTTAATCTAAACCGCTGCGGTACGCACACGTACGTTTTAATAAAAGCCTGTTAGATGAAGCGGCCGAACGAATCGTGCCGCGATTCGTTTGTTCAGGACTTTAATTGAAACCGCACATGTTTTAAATTAAATGGTGTATCGTATTCATTATCAGTTAAATGAAAGAGAATCAATGTATTGGTAAGCTATTTATGGGTAACTGTTAGCTGCATTGTTATCATACAAATATACCTATATAATCTACCTAATAATGTAGCTTTAACTTGATCATTTGATGATATTATAGTGGTAGAGCCTGCTGTAATTTTTTTAGCACTAATGGACCAGCGCGCCAGTTGATATACCACCAAAGTGAAGACAGGCGTCAAATGGAAGTAATTTTGTGTTCAGATGTGCTTGCCGGAGGCCTAATTTTTATCACTTCCCCTTCCTACCACATTCTTATAAGGAAATGAAGGAATACAAAAGTGATCCCTATTTCCGCACCTAGATAATCAATTGGTTATTTAATTGTAGATTTAGAACCATTAAATGACTGAATGGCAGTAAGTTCTAGAAAAATCGTGTCGTTTTATAATTTTAATCGTCTATATTGTTGAGAATAAAGTAAATAATAAATACAAGTATTTAAACAGTTTCATTAATTGCTGGTAAATGAGGCGCGAAATATAATGTTTATCCAAGTTCTTCAACACTTTGGAAGCCGGTACTCAATTTATGCAGAAAATATTAATGCAGCACTCAGCTGAAAGCCGAACTAGTACAAACACTTAATATTAAAGTTTTTACTTAAAAAAACTGAGCTTTTTCTGTAATTATCAATTCAAGGCAAATATAGATCTAGATATTAGTATACAAAAAACAGAGATAGATAGTGGACTAGAGAGATATTATTGGTATTACTTAAGTTTAGAGACTGTTAAATGATTCTTTAACCTGAATTAAATTAAAACTATTTTAATAAACGTTGAAAAATACAAAGGAAGTGCGAATAAAAATCTTCAATAAAAATAAATCCAAGCCCTTCTGAAGCAATTAATTTCAGTATTTATTTTGGCTCTTGAATGAATTATTCATAAGAGCCATTCACTGGATTGTGAAAGAATTGATTTTATCTTAAAAGACTTTTTTAATCAGAATAACATTGTCAGTTTAAGTAAAACGACAGGACTTGAAATACCTTTTTTGTCTCTTTTACACAAAGCGACGCGTGAATTTGTGCAACTAGACACTCGTGTCTTTTTGGTGAAAATGGGTTTTAATGGGGAATATCTTAATAGCAATGACGTTATTAACTAAGAAATTCCTAATGCGGAGTTCATTGATATGACATTTAATTAATAAACAAATAGACTAGGATGGCTGGCAATACTTATAACATTTTTTTTATATTATAAGGTGGCAAACAAGCGATCGGCCACAAGGATTCGTTGAAAAGGCGAAGCGACCGCAACCCATAAACATCTGCCATTACTAATGCGTTGCCTACCCTTAATTGATGCAGGAAGAGATGAGACTAAAATTACATTTTCCCTTCTTATGCGTCTCCTCTACCATCAAATTCATTTTCTTAAGACGTAAATTAGACCTCCGGCATTTATTATTAACATTGATTAATATCAATGGAACGGTGATGAAAAATGATTTTAGTAAACAAGGAAATCTGTCAAGATGAGAGAGGCACTGCTATAATGGTTAATTATGTCAGAAAAATGTAATACACATGGGTATAAAAATAGCATGACAGAAAAAAAAGCGTGGTAACTACAAGACAAAAAAAAACATTATGATTTTTGATATCGAGACGAATACGTCAATAGACTGTCATAATTTAATTTGACTTATGCTTACCGGGTCAATGCCCTTGTCGATCTTTATTCTAAATCTTAGAGCGGGCGCACACCTTTGACTAAACTATCGCACAATTGTTGATTGTCGATTGTTTCGCAACCAATTCAACTGTTTAGTTGCACAACTAAAAATCGAGTAGTGTGCGCACCTCCATATAAGCTCATTGGAATCAAAGCTAGACTAAACAGTTGTGCGATAGTTTCTGGTGTGCGCACGCACTTACATGCGAAAATAATACCATCTTGTTGGGTTATTTTTACAAATTAACACTGGAATAATTCCATCTAAATTAACATGTTAAATCAATTTCTGATTATTTATTTTCAAATGTTATTCCGATTCCCAACATTAGTTTATTTAGGCAGCGAACTGTTTTCCCAACGTTGATTTTAATTATTCAAAAGCTTAGATCTGTTCGCTCGGCTATTAAATTATTTTTGTATTATTATTCCATCGTATTCAATATGATTGTAACCCTTTAGCCTTTACTCCGTATATATTATTTTAGTTAATATTGGAATTGATATTACTGTTACTATTAAATACCATATATCTATACTAATATAATAAAGCGTAAACACACACTAATTTGTGGCGTAAGATGTCAGCAATAACAGCATATTTTTGAATTATATTTTTTTTTAATAAAAAGCCCTACACTTACGTCACGCTTTAGGCTATATAATTTTCACGCCATTGAACTTAGAGGGTAAATATTTTGGGTAAAAACCCTAATGTGGGAAAGAGACCATAAGTTGCTGCCAACATTAAGGAAGCAAGATTTGCAATTGAGAATTTGAAAAATGTAAATAATAAAATAAAATTTTCATAATTTAATGCTGATGAAGCCGCACGGGAACAGCTAGTATTTTAGTAATCACGCAAGGCGTAGCAAATGAGGTCTTTGGGCAGTGGACCTAAATCATCCTCCATAAAGTTTAAAAAAAATAGACATAGAAACGGCAACGTAATACTATTTTTTTTCTTTATATATACATACAACTCTTAAACTACTTACAGAAATTGGACATTAACAATCATTTCCTTAAGAAGAAAAAATATTTCTACTACATCCCCTACCCTTGACCATCGGCGGCATCATCGCTTTTGATTCTCAATCTTTTGTCTTTGTTTTTTTATTCTTAAAGAACAATACTATAATTTGGATTACTGTTTATCTATACTATTATTATATGTAAAGATTTGTATTTTTGTATGTATTGAAATAACTCAAAAACTAAAGAGCTGATTTCAAAAATTCTTTCACCATTAAAAGGCTACGTTATCAGTGAGTAACATAGGCTATATTTTTTACTATTTTTTTTTTCACGTGGATAAGTCGCGAGCAACAGCTAGTGTCACATAAAAAGAGTTTAAGAATAATCGTAGTAATACACAAAATGTACAAACACTGTACATTTTTCGAATCAAATAAATTTACAGAAACTCGATTCAACGTAAAAATTTAAGCAAAGAGGCTGAAACATTCCGAACGTGCATCTGTAGCAAATAAGAATAATAAGAATAATGCTGAGTATTCTTCGAACATTTCCAGGTGTTAGAACTTCAGATGTTGCTAAAATTTATCACACGTTTCCAGATGAAATATACAATAAATTCCAAGTACGAATTTGTATAAACATGATGAAATAAATAAAGGAGAGTGAACAGCTACCTCTTAAGCTACCACGTACCATCTTTCGACTGCATCGTCACTTCCTTCAGGTGGGATCGTGGTGAAGCGCTAGCTTAATAAATAATAAAAAAAAATGATTTTCCTCAAAAACCCGTTAGATTAAATTAAATTCAAACATCTAACTTCTCAAAATTTTACTTATAAATCAACCTAAATCACGTTGATTTCCTTTATTTTTCCTACTTCTTAACCCTTCTTTGTAACTCTAGCAATTGCAATTCTTATCTCTTGTCTAAATTTTTGAAGTGTCCCGTAACAAGTTAAACTTTGTTTTTTCGAATTTAAACAACAATAATGTGTTGAAAGTAAAAAAAATACCGTTGGTAATAAAGCTAGACGAAAAACCTATTTATTTGTATCCATTTTTCGAAGCGTTGAACACAAATGAATGGCTCCCGAGGGAAAAATGTAGTAAACAATATTGTTAATTTGTTATTTACAGTTCCATTTCGGTTTAAAATACGTTATTTTGTAATTTAAAAATGGAATCCTAAATGAATTGTTTAACGGTAACGTATTAACTCGAGCTGTATTACAAGCTGGTTTACAGAAAGTTACAGATTATAAAATATAATTATAATAATCTATACTAACATAATAAAGCGTAAACACACACTTTTCTGTTGCCTAAGATGTCAGCAATCACAGCATATTTTTGAATAATTCTATTTTTAATAAAAAGCCCTACACTTACGTCACGCTATATTTTTTAGGCTATATATTTTCACGCAATTAAACTTAGGGGGTAAATATTTTGGATAAAAACCCTAATGTGGGAAAGAGACCATAAGTTGCTGCCATCATCAAGGAAGCAAGATTCCCATGGTTTGTCATGTCATTTTGACATTTGCAATTGATAATTTGACAAATGTAGGTGAACAATGAAATAATTTTTTTATAATTTCACGCGGAAGAAGTCGCAAGGGAACAGCTAGTTATACAAATATTTCTAACAGTCATAACATACTTGTAGAACATTATCATCAACAAGAAACTCCCGAGAAAGTCGATTATTATTTATAGATCTTAAACAAACATTTAAGAAGTAACACAGATTACTAAGCGATATTTGAAATACGACAACCGATATAATCTATAGGATTAGCTGCTAGTAATAAAACTGAACAAACACAGTGATCGAACACAAGTAGGCAGTAACTGTTCGTGAATTAATTGTCTTGTTTTCTTTGCGCTCCTACATTTGCAAGTCAAATAGGGTTCGGCTTTCGTGTCTTGTCCAATCAAGTAAGAAGACACGAGCACAGGGTCACGATAAAATCGCTTCGTCATCGAATAGGCTTAGAATAAATTGACTTATAAACAGTACTTCAATTTGTATTTATTGATATTTTTTAAGTAGGTAATACCGTTTACACTATTGTAAGACATGTATTATAACATACTGTAATATATTTTTACTTAATTCAAAGCCCCTTTAGTAACTTATAATCGCATCTGAATGCAGCACTTACAATTGATTGTCTTAAATGTTCTATTCAGCAAACATGTGATTACTTTTTCTTTTATTAAATGTGTACATCTAAATGAAAACGAAGAATGTATTATACGAAACAATTTAATCTACGCCTAATAACGCAAAGCTTCTGTTCCCAGCTGTGTAGTTGTCAACGCTAACAAAATTTAATTAGAGGCCGTCATACATTGCGTGTCGTTTACAATACCTTTCTAAACAATGTAACAGAATACACGTCTAATTTCAACGAAAAAGAAAACAAATGCAAATATGTATTTTAAAAACAGAAGAATGTGACATTTTTTTAATTAAATAGTTTCTAGACTATCTTAAGTATTGCAATATATAAATGAATTGAGAATAATTAATCAAGGCAACATCTCGACACTGCGGGAACCAAAACATCTGCGCTTCAATACTATTTCCATGAAATGTATTTCAAATTACATTCGAACTCGGCCGTAAACAATATTTAGATGGATGTTTGTTAGTGTTTGTAGCCTAAACTGCTGATCGAATCTCGATGAAATTTGGCATAGATGTAGAGGATAGTCTGGCAGAACACATTGACCACTTTTTTTAATTCAACGCGGAGTCGCGGGACATAGCTAGTGTTATATAGCATCTGTATTAATATCAACAAATAACATCTTATTTAATAACCCCATTAATCTCTACTCCATTGGCTAGCGTATATAGACAAAGACATTTGACTGAAGATTTTTATTGCAATAATTCTCAAATTGGTTTCTTTTTTTTTTCAATTTATTTAATTGTATTTATGTAAAGCTAATACTAGGTAAACAACAATTGTTAAGATTAAAAAGTCAGTAATTGCACACTAAACGTACGAAGGAATATTTACACAATGGTATTAAATTTTGAATTTCAGTCCAATCGTGTAACTTTTAGATGTCTGGTGTGATTGTTATAAAGTTTTTGATGTAACGTGATATCACGTTAACAATGTACAGATGAAACAAGAAACAATTTCTGACGTAATGAAACTAATTTGTACACCCTACAACGATCTTCATAATGATTACGATCACGCTTTCTTCAAATGTGTATGTAATGATATACACGTATAGAATACATTTTTTACAGAAGCAGTGGTGCAGTGGTTAATTGCTGGAATTGATAACATATTTCTCGGTTCGATTGCCCTTTTCGAAAAAAAAAATAACATCATGATGTAACTAGTGTATCAACGAAATTTTACAATGTATGATGTACTAACACCTGCGGCTAAGTCCGCTTGGAATAAAAAAAAAAAAACAAAAGTAAGCCTATTTATTTTGCAGACTTTCCTCTACATTCAGCAGTTTAGGCTTCAAGCTCTAACAAACATCTATCTATCTAAAGTTTTACATTGATAATATTAGTAAGAGTGAGATTTCGTGTGAACCAATTTGAGCTGGGTTCCGCACTAAACTGGAGTAATTGACTTAGGCCAGATTCCAATTCCTTGTTAAATAGAAATGTGAGCTGATAAAGAAATATGAATTACGAAATTTGTATTTCTTAATTAGTTGTATATTTTATAAATTTGAATATCCAAATATTATTCTTCAAATTTCCCGACGCTTCATCGTATTTCATTTTAAAAAGAAGCAATTTCGTGGCTTTCTTGTTTGATTCGAAAATCGGAGAGCTTACCTTTTCAAAAAGATTTTCCTTTCACAGAGATTATAGATCCGATGAGCTTTAAGAAATAAGGTCCATTTATTCTCCGAACGTAGATGGAATAGGATTATGGAGCGTATTGGGCGCTTCATTAATTGAATGCTGAACAGCCATATATTTTATATAACAGTGTTTTATACATACATATCCGGTGAAATTATTACTCTATAAAGAAAATCTGAAGGCAAAAAGTATGACTATAACCCTTCGATTTTCAGGAAATACGCAAAACTGTATACTTTAATATTTTCAAAAAACTTACGATTTTACAATTTCATGATACGAAATGTGTGCCCTTGTTGAAGCTTGATCATAGAGAGCGAAAGACAGATTATAAAAAGTTTAAAGAATGAATGAGTAACATATATTAACTACAGTAAATCGAACCTGAAATCTTAGATCCACAGTTTCAACTAATTACTAACAAACAAAACAAAGCTGGTCTTAACAAAGGGTTTTCAACAAATTTCTGTTCCCTTTATCAGGATTGGTAGAAGAATTAATTAATGAAGCACACACAAAGGTCGTTAGTTGGAAGCGAAGGCGTTTTCCACACGAAAGGCTCGCGGACCAAGAATTGTACGCCTGAGACTCGTTTCGGCCAACCGTAACGCAGAGTAAACAAAGACAGTATGACCAAAAGTTTCTGTTTGACAGGACTGTTATACTCAACTATAGATATTTGTACTGTGTCCACGCAGAATTAAAAAAAAACTCAATACTTGGTATATGTTCTACATCTGTGACAAATTTACGATAGGTAACAAACACCCATCTTAAATTACTCATTTTTAATATTGTTTAAACTATCGTGAGACATTATCTTATATTAACATACAACATTTAAATACGACGACTTTTCACTTAGGAATTGTTGTTGGCAACCAGAGATATCTCACGTTTGCATATAAAAGAATAACGATAATCTTTGTTGTCAGATCCGAGTGTGTTGTGAATATTTCGAGTTCCCATGGCTTCGCGGAAACCCTCCTTTGATCTCATACGTGCACAACTTGCGTGAACGAATGATATATTGGATAAATAAATACGGAGTCAGTGCTTTGAAATGCGATTATATTTTACAAGTATTCAGAGCATGTTTGACAGAAATTTTTGTCAATAAATTAATAGATGGGGTTTTTTGTATGGACATTCGAAAAGAAAATTGTATCAATCTATTGCCAAATAGATTGTGTGTGTACATTTTATATTTTTGTTTTTATTGGAAGTTGTACTACTGGTTTACTCTGTGTCGGTCAAAGTAAGGTTTTTAAAAGTAATTGACTTTTGAAAGCGACCTAACCTCGTGGTTCAAATTCTGCAACAGTTTACTTTAGCATATAAATGTTTATGTTTATTCGTTCCCGCGCCGGGTCACGGCAATTACAGTTAAGTTCATAGTTAACAAATTCAGCTGTAGACGGTGACGGCAGTTTTGTTATTCGCAACAAAATTTTCCAGTTACAATTCCGTCAAAAAACTTTATTCGTAGCGACACGTAGCAACGTAGCATTCGCTACGAGGCTACGCAGTATTACAATGTACGTAGGAGTTTTCACGAATTTCGAATTGCTGGGAATATTTAGTTATTGTTTTTGCTACGAACGGTATAAACTATTTTAGTCGATTATATATATATTTATTCCAAAAATAATACTTCTCATTAATGTTATAATTATGTTTGTTAGAGTTTGTAAACGGCTGAACGGATCTCGATGAAATTTGGCTCTCATGTAGAACATAGTCTGGAAGAACACATAGGCTACGTACTTTTTTATTTCCTTTCAAACGGAGTCGCGGGCAAAAGCTAGTACTTTTATATAATAAATTAAAACATGAAGATCAAAACATAAAATTGAAACACAAACATAAAAGTAAAGCATAAACTAATAATAATATTCAATCTTGAATATAAAACTGAAGAGATGTTAAGCTCACATAATAGCTAAAATAGAAAATAATCACGAATTCACAAGCTCATATCTCTAATATTTAAGATATCACCTGAGATGTGTATTCAAATTTGACACTGCATCTTACGTGTTATTGCATAAGTTTCCCACCAGATGGCTGGGGCGTCGTAACTGCGAGTACTAACATCCTGTGATGGTTGAGTTGTGAATTTCCATCTAGTCGCACCGCAGCCGTGGTAAGGGACACACGTATCTCATCCCCGTTGCGATACTGTTACGTGTTAATGCGAAAATATAACGGACTCTTAGTGGTTTTTGTGATTGTGTTTTGCGTGATGTTGTTCGAGTTGTTTTGTTTTTAATGCTTGCGTATGGTAAGTATTATTTTTTAAAAAGATTAATTAAATTTTATAATTATTTAGTCGCATCGAGATTTTAGGCTTTAATTTCGATACAACCTTCTAAGTCTAGTTTTTAAGTATTTCGAGAATTTTTGTTCACGTTCTACTACTTAAAAAAAATGAATTCCATTAACTGGCCTTATTTTGTTTAATATTGTGTAGTGCTAATTACGACACTTAAAAAAGTGTTTGCTTTGTAGCACAGATTATATAAATAGGTATTATTTAATCTTTGTCGAGGTGTTACATCCGGAATATTGCAACTAACTTCACCGCGCGTGACAAAGAATAAAAGTCGAGGGAATTGCCTCTAAGTAACCACAGCTCATCTATTATCTAAGCCGCATCGAGGGTGTTGTTAGAGGGGACAGTGTGATAAATTAACCACAGATTAAGTGGCCGTAGACAACTTTGAGTTCTTACCGGAGATGACGTATTAATGCTGGGTTGCTGAACTTTCCATTTATTTTGCTGCTGCACAGGGGAACCTAGTGCAGGAGCCAAGGCTCTCATGAAATGTATATTTTCAAAGTGGAATTATAAAGCATTTATTTATTTATTTATTTTATCGTTATTATTCATTAGCGTTAGGTCGACCAAAGTTTCAAATTAAAATCTTAAGTAACGTAGTTCGGAAACGCACTTCATGTAGTTATCGTACTGAAAACACTGACGAATGGTTAAGTGTAGCTGGGAAACCGGTCATATGTCTTGTAAAGACGAAATGTGTAGGAAGATTTTGGTTTGAAAGTTTATGTTAAAATGTTTGGTGTACGTGAGCGGTAAGTATTGTATTCTAGTTCTTTAGGTGGTCGTGAAAATACTTGATTTTTAATATAGAGGTAATGTTATTCTATTTGTGTATTAGACTAGTACTTTATGTACTAGATAATTACTTATTACAATCACAAATGAAAATAATAAAAGATCTTTGTAAGGCATGAAGTGAAAATATTTAACTTTTATTTATCGCCAAACAGTTTGAACTATTAGTCATTTGAAGTCTTGTTTAATAAACATGGATCAACGGTTTTAATTTAAAAACACTTTCGTTGCGAAATTTATTTGGAAAATTTGAAAAATATTAGTTTTTGAAATAAAAATAAACACAAAAACTCCGATCTTATTTTCAATTTTGTGAAATATTGGTGTGTTTGTTTTTTTAATTCAGTTTGATTCAGGTTCATACAGATTTATATTAAAACTAATAGGTTGATTTTAATATTTTGTTAAAATGTGATTTACTTTTTAATTTTCTTACCAGTAACATAAACGCTATATCGTAATATTACTAACATTTATATTACCACTATAAATATTACCACGGAAGCAAGAATCAATAACAATAAATTATAGAAATAAAATAGCTTATAACAATAACAAAGATAATTACTTACGTGTCAGTTGTTAGATTGATTTTTCTCCGCGGGCCGTTAATTAACTGTTGCTACGTAACATCTTGATATTTGCCGCTTTTCTCGTTTACCTTTTATTTCGATATAGGTTTTATCTACTTTAGTTATCTAGAAATTATTATTTGTACGTGCTGGAATAATTTCAATCCCTTTACTTAGTAAAGGAAGGTGGTTTTGATAGTGGGTATCCATACGAATAACACATTTATGTGTGTCTCATCCATCAATTAAGGATACACAACGCATATAGACATAGACGCACGCATATATATAGACAGCGGTAGCTTCGCCTTTTCGGCGAAGTTAGGTACCCCCTCGCATGTTTGCCACCGTATAATATAAAAGTAGGTAATATTATCTAGCTATGGTATAAATGAATTATGGTATAATACATGAGGACAAATGCGTTACGTGTTTTGTTCTTTAATAATGTTCATAAATTTTTAACTGAGTGATATTTCTTTTACATCTATTTGTGGTAATTATTCAAGATGGAGTAACGCTTTTTTCTCTCTTAAACATTATAATTAAACACAACCGTAAATATAACAAGGGGAAAGTAATTTTTGCGTAATTCGTTATTATAGAGACTAATTGCGTTGTCATTGCGAAAAAATGCCAAAGTTTTTTTTTAATTTCGCTAAAAAATATGAATGGCGTTAATTTAATAACAAGTTATAAATTTTAAGGCTTAATTAAGACAAAGAGGCGTCGTATAAAAACGTTTTCAGCAAAGAGTTGAGAAGGATTGTTCTTTAATTTCGCGGCGTTCGTTGAGCCTCCGTCATGACAAATGTGTGCCTTCTGGGAAAGCGCGAAATGAAAAGATTTTAGCCTTTAAATAATAAGCCTTCTTTCTCTTAACCGAATTTCGACCAAGACTCGACAAATGATTCCTTTGTTTTTACAGTTTGAATGATTATACGAAGGGAAATGCGGTTGTGAATAAAAAGGCATTAATCATTTTCTTCTACGCAAAGGATTCGAAAACGATTTGAGAATGATCATTTTTGTTCAGAAATATATTCCATCTACAATTCATAATTAAAAAAAAGGCTGTGCATGGTATTGTACACAACAATTTGTTGTAATACAATCTTACTAATATTATAAATGCGAAAGTTTAGATGGATGGATGTTTGTTAGAGTTTGTAGCCTAAACGGCTGGCATAGATGTAGAAGATAGTCTGGCAGAACACATAGGATACTTGCATTTTATTTCACGCGAACGGAGTCGCGGGCGAAGGCTAGTATTCTTATAATGACAATTGATTTGTCATAATACAAAATTAAATAAAACAAAAAGGAAATCGAAGATCAAACTACATTTTATCAATTGCTTTGTTTATCGAAAATATTGTTGTTCTAAAAATGTAAATACAGAACAAAGTCATAAAACTGTTATAATTGTACAACTTGTTTATTCCCACGTTTTATTCGAAAAGTGTTTAGTTTTCTTCGATTTATGCCTCAAATATTTAGCTAGGAATGAAGGAGTAAAACATAAACATACAGACGACTTGAGATCCACCTTCTTTTACGAAGTCGGTTATAAAAGAAAAGGTAAAATAATGAAGAAAAATAAAATGAAATCAATCAGAGAATCAAATACACCTACACATACGATAACAATTATTCGAAACACAGAAGTGTTAATCTTCTATTAAGGCTTATTCTGTTTTCATACGTTGTTTTCATAACCTTTATAGTCATCATAAAGTGACAAACTAGAAATGGGCCACATGAATTTGCTAAAATAGCGACGCATCGCATTGGACAAACGAAATAAACTTTAAACTTGGAGATGTGTTCATATTTTCTGTTTTCAATCTATTCATTAGTGTGACAGTTGATGGATAAAAATTTATTTCACAATAGTGTTGTTAACATAATAAGTACATGTGTGAATTTTTGAATACTCACAATATTGTACTCTACTGTTTTAATACTCTACGTTTTGTTTTCTATTTAGTTACATACTTAATCATATTAAGTATAACCTTATTAACTTTACTTTACAGATAATTCGATACTTCTTAAACGGAGGCAAGTTTAATTATTCATGACGTAAATACGAAATCGATAGACGCCATCCATTTTATATTGTCGCTGAATACCATTAACCGTATACTCAGACACATTTGCCTCTACGTACGAATAAATTGGTTTTACAGCTATTGGAAAACATCTAACCTTTGCTCTTTAATGAGAAACATGTGGCTGTTTATACAGTCCAAACTTTATATTTAAAATAAATTTCGTCTCCGTGAATTCAAAACGAAAGAAAATAGCCTATGTGTTCTTCAAGATTATCCTCTACATCTATGCCAAAATTCATCGAGATCCATTCACCAGTTTAGGCTACAAACTCTAACATCCATCTTAACTTTCGCATTTATAATATTAGTAAGATTTCTTTTATTTAAATAAGATTATAAGCCACAAAATTATGAGACTGAATAAAGTGTGTATGGATTGTATGAAAGAGATAACACTATATTCACCTCTTTCATTCATATCACGGCTCTAACAAATGTATTCACGAGTAGTATACTGCGCCGAAAGTTCATAGGGTCAAATACATGACGATTTAAAATATGAGTATTTCTGCCTAATTCACTATCAACTTATCTGCTCAATAGTCTAATAGACACTAAGCTAAAGTTGTAAGCGATCTTTGAAATCGTTGTTCCGAGATTTGACTTGTTTAAGACATAAGTTTATCTACAATTTAACAAGATAGAGCAAAGTTTTGTCGATAAGTAAGATAATTAGAAAACTTTTGTAATAAAACAGTTGTTAATTTAGAAAAACAGAAAGCCTAATACTATGTACTTTTATAAGAATATTACACAACTCGTTAAAATCTGCGTTCAGGCTACATATAACAGAATTAACATACATAGAACCCCCCATATTTAAGCAAAAAATACACTAAATTAATTAAGACAACATAAGCTTTTTCATAAATGTATAATATGCCAACATATTATGTATTTTTGAATATATAAATATCCAATATCACAAAAAAATTAAGGCATGTCACACACATTTATTTAGTCTATAAAAATGATTGGTTATTTTTATTGTAAAGCCCGCTTCACACGTTCAGTTTTACGTCTTATGTGTATACATTTTCAATGAATTAAGAAAGGTTTTCTTGGTAATGTGCTGTGATTTAATGTACATCAAACTTCTATCAAACTGACTTGAGTTGTCCTTGATTCTAAAAAAATTAAAAATGTTGTTAACGTCTGGTAAATTTTTCATGACTAAGAAAGACTTATTGCGTACAAGATATTTAGGATTGTATTGGAGATGAGCCAGATAGTTTACAGCTTTTTCATAACTAGCGATATAATAAAACTCTTTCGTTGTGGGATATTGAAATTCCCACTAAGCTTTATGGAGGCCATATAAATGCCAGCGTCCTATTTAACACGAATTTGCTTACATTTATTAACTATGATTAAATTATTTAATATGTTAGGATCATGTTAACGTGTAGTTATTTCATACTAATATTATAAATGCGAAAGTTTAGATGGATGGATGG
>LD689004.1:924354-934371 GCA_003118335.3 Papilio memnon
TCAATTATACTTGAGATTGTATAAGAAGAAAGTTCATAGATAAATACGAATATTGCGCACTTGACAAATTAATTAATCAATAATAACTAAGGTCAGTTTTGAATACAGGCCGTGGGAATAAATGAGGGGATAATTCAACTTGGAATATTTCCAAATAGAGCTTAGTTAGCGTCGTCGGAGTGGCTCAGTTCAAGTACTTGACTAATGGTGTGACCGAGTGACTTTTAAGAAAAACAAGTCGGTATTTGAAAGGAAATTCAGTTTTTTTGTAGATAGGTAACGTTCTTCTGACTTCTCTCGACCCCGTTTTATAAAAAAGAAATTTCTTTTATAATTCATAACCTATTTTATGACCTTTAAAATGTATTCATGTTTATTCAAATGATTTTAACATTCAAGACTTTTCGCATTGGATCACTCAATTACATTTTATATTTTTAAAAGATGCTGTTTTTTATAATTTTTAGCTTAGATAAGCTTTTACCACAGAGAGATATCTCAATTTAATGGTAGACTATATACATAAAATATTAATCGGCGTTTTATGTTCTATGTTAGTGGTTTTACTATGCAATTGACTAATGACATTTTCAGTCTTCAATTGCAATGCGAACATTCAACTAAAGTAGTTTCGCTAAAGCATAAATGATTAAATTAATTGGTTATGATTACGTGAAATTGAAAATAAATTAGTAAGTGTCGAGATCCGTTAAAACGTTTTGGAGATACGTATAATAGTAACATACATCCATCCAAAATTTCCGCCCGCGACTCCGTCCGTGCGGATATAAAAAAAAACAGAAGTAAGTAGTCCGTGTTCTTCCAGACTATCCTCTACATTCATGCCAAATTTCATCGAGATCCGTTCAGCCGTTTAGGCTACAAACTCTAACAAACATGTATCCATCTAAACTTTCCCATTTATAATATTAGTTAGATTATAATATACTCGTATCTATTATATGTATCAAATAGGTAATTTCCTTATTACCGATCAGCTGGACTGATTTTAAAGTAAATTTCTGTCAAGTGAAGTACTAAAAATGTTTTAGACCTCACAGTAATCAAAAAGTTTATTAAATTGTATATAAATCTTGCGTAGTCTTTAATCCTAGTATATTCATATTTCTTGTATACAAACCTATTGTAACCGAGTCAACAACGGACAATTAAATGAAATCCTGTATACGAAACAAACTTGTGTCATATTCTATTGTGAAAACTTGATTGTATAGAAATTTCGACAATAATTCTAGCCTGATCTATTGTTTCCTCTTAAATTTGTACTAATTTATACAAGTTCTACTGTATGTTTGGTCAACCAATGTATTTAGTTGTATAAATATTGATATGTTTTTGAGATGCAATACTGTAATTTGCAATTGAAATTACGTTGATCTACGCATAAGTAAATAATGAATAAATCTATATAACATACTAGCTTTCGCCCGCAACTCCGTCCGTGAGAAATTAAAAAAGAATAAAGCATGTAGCCTATGTGTTCTTCCAGGCTATGTTCTATATCTTTTTCCACCTCGTTTATCCAGCGATACCTGGGACGGCAAACTGGTCGATCACTCCCGCTCCAAGTACATTTAACACTCCAAATTTTATTTTATTTACTTAATATATATTGGTTTCAAGTCTAGCGTTTCTTATTCTTTAATCTTTCTTTCATTTGCTAAAATCTTTAACAAGGAAAATTATATTCGCAGCTGTCGTATGCATATTACAAACGTTAATTATGCATCAACGAATAAGTTTGACGTCATCTGGTGTCTGACACGCCTTTGAATTTATGCTGCCGCTTTTCTGAGCAAAAAGTGGTGTAGGAAGAAATTATTTACGATTATCGTTGGAATAATATCATCATCACCAGCTCACTATACGTCCCCACCGAGGGGCTCGGAGCCTACCCTAAAGTTAGGGTGACTAGGCCATAGTCAACCACGCTGGCCCACTGCGGGTTGGTTGACTTCACACATATCTTTGAATTTCTTCGCCGATATGTGCAGGTTGCATCACGATGTTTTTCTTCACCGTAAGAACGTCGGGTAAATTATGTACATATGAAAATTCGAAAAATCGAAAATCACATTGGTACATGGCGGGATTCGAACCCAAGACCTGTAGAGTACAAGTCAAGTGCTTAAACCACTGAGCCACCGACGCTCTCATAATATAATTAAAGTAAATTGTTTACAATACAAGGTAGAAGTAAATTTTATTTATTAAATTTAGTGCACTGCTATGAAAGTAATAGTAATTTCCAGCAACAGCTACAATTTATTTGCGTCTTTAACTTTGTAAGCGTCACCTTTTGAAGGATTTCTTTGTCTTGGCTTATGTTTAATCACTTTTCCAGTTTCTTGTTAGATATAAATTCTATATTAAAATTAAAAACATTCCTTACGCTAATTTCAACGGTTGTGAAAAGTTTCGCTTCTTAAGCGTATGTAAGAGCGAGACCTAAACTAAACTATAGCACAACTTTTTAGTCGCGCTTTGATTCCTATGCTTATATGGAGTTGCACACATTACTCGATTTTTAGTTGTGCAACTAAACAGTTGAATAGGCTGCGTAACAATCGACAGTTCACTTTTTATAATGAATTAACAAAGTATGGATATAATTTAATAAACAAAATATTACAAGTCAGGAAAATGTGTCGAGAGATTGTAGAATTCATTTTTTAAACCGCTGCATTTTCTTTGGATAAGCTCCAAAATTTTGTGGACAAAATGTTCCATTAGCAGTTATTATACATTACGAAGCTTATTATGTTTGCTGTAATTTGTCGAGAAAATCTACTTTAATATGAGAAGAAATTGTTTTTAAACGTTTCAGGTCAAAACATTCTGAATATTACAATTTAAAGAGTAAAAAATCGTTATAAAACTGAATTTAAGTCTAAATAAATTAGATTCTTTGATATGATTTAAAAAGATGGTCCTTAAGTTTCTCTTTAAGATTTGGAGCAGAAGTGGAATTAGGCTATTCAAAGCGCCTAATTGAATAAAGTAGGACTTGAATTTCTTAAACTAAATATTATTTTGATTTGTTTCATAAATCTTTCTCATTTTCTCTTCTTATCCCAATCGTGAAAATCCGCGATCTATATTCTTGACATTCTCTCATACAATCCCTACTTTGTAAGTCTGCTAGATGAATGGCATTATGCACTATGATCTCAAGCAAGTTCTAATCAATCGATTATGGATGTGGCCAGTGATGGTATTAATTTTCTCATATAGGTTTTGCTCGACTGATTCCTAAATATTATAAGGCCTATATTGAAATATGTTCACACTATATTGGTTTATGTATCGAAACATTATATGAGCGAAACAGCCTTTTTATGTGAGGGAACCCAATCGCTATGTAATATGTGCTTGTTTATGTAGCAATTAATACAACTTTTAATATGACCGTAAACGAAAATTTTAGCTTTGACTTTATTCGTATTGATAAATATTTTATTGCACGTCGGTATTACATAGTGTTAATATCGTGATAGAATAATTATTTGAACAGTAACCAATTTTTAATAAAAACTTTTAAATAAACAAGAATATTTTCCAAACTAAACATGTGTAAGGAGACTTCTATAGAATGAATACTACAAAGGGTTTTGGCTGATTTTCAACCCAAGACTGTTGGAAACAGGTGAAGCAGGTGGTTACATTTTTCTTCAAATTTTGCTAATTTAATAATGTACTTCGTGTGTTTTGTTTCTATTTTAATAGTGCGCGGACGAAGTCGCGGGAAACAGCTAGTATTTATATCTATTCTAAAAGGAAATTTCTTGTATAACAAATAAACATTCGTTCGTGATCAATATTGTGAAGTGAAACGAGATTCGTGCATCACTTTAAAAAGCAATTTCGACTACATTTTATTACTGTAAACTTGGTTTGCGGTTTTTATGTTTATTGTTGGAAACTCTTGTTGTATTCAGTCTGGGAACAATCGTAATTATTCGTAAGATTGTGATAGTTGTGTTCACGGCAACATCTTATCGCGGTCTATTGTTATACAAGTTTTAAACAATTTTTAAGCTTTATTTCCACTGTAGAATAAGGTTTTCTTATATTAGTTCGTTTTCCAAGTACTAATTATTTTGATGGTCTTTTATTTGAGTTTAAAAGAAAAATATTTTAGAAAAACTACTCATTATATGATGCCCAAGATTGCCGGTTATTTCATTTTGGGCCGATCATTTATTTCATTGTAGAGCCGATCGGTCCAACGGTAAATACCCAAACTGTATGCATTCTTTAAAAGAAGATGAAAATGTTCTTACCTATTAGCTAAATATCTTGTGTTTTAATTCTCAATTTATTTTACTTATTTATCTTTTGCTCTTACATTCCAAAGACGCATTCTGAAATATTCATGTAATTTTACAATGGTCAAATACTGACTGATTTGCTAACAACATAACCTTACAATTGAATTTCAAATTACATTTAGAAACGGATAGATAATGGATGGAAAAGTATTCCGGGAGCGTCTTCATCAAATTAAGTTACATTCATATCGAATTCAGTAAATCCCGTGGGCCCGGCAATTCGCAATAAGCTGAGGCTTTAAAAGTTTAAATCGATTCACTTCTCCAAATGTTACTCATTTTATTGAAAAAGGTCCCTCGTTTATTCTTTCGTCGACAGTATTGTTTTAAGAATTTAATAAATGACGGTCACCATCTGTGTTTTTTATTATCTGCCCCGTGACCCCTCAAGTAAGTGATTAATTAGTTGAACTGTATAAATATCTACATACAGAATTCTTACTAATATTATAAATGCGTTGGATGGATGTCACAAGGTTCTACGAGAACTACTCAATAAATCTAGATGAAATTCAGTACAGATATAGAACACTATCTGGAAGAACACTTAGGCTCCTAACTTTTTTTTTACTAACCGAAGTCTCAGGTAAATGCAAGTATTAGAAATGCGAAAGTTGAAAGGGTTTTATTGCCACGTAACTTCATAATGGATGTGTGTAACTGGATGAAATTTGGAAAAGACAATCTAGTTTTTATATGAGAGAAGGAAGGAAACGGGCAATGGGTACACCAAGGTGATCATCAACGACAATTGACATTCGCAATATCTGAACTGCAGATACGATGCTGGCCTTTGAGAAGGAATTTATTTAATCTTATGTGCTCAAAGATTTAATTTTTTTAAATTTCTTTATTATTTGAGCAATAGCTAGACACTATATAGAATTTCGGTGGTTATTTTATGATAAGTGTTGACATGTATTTTTATTATCATTTTCAACACTTAATATTATAAAGAGACAAATCTTTCCTCATATATATATTGAAATAACTCTAAAACTATTGAGCCGATTTTAAAACACTCTTGCACCATTAAAAAGCTATATTATCACTGAGTTACATAGGCTATACCTTTAATATTTTTTTTAAATTTCATGCGGATGAAGTCGCGAGCAACAGTGTTTATATAATTTATAGCCTGCTGGTATAAATTTGACCTAATATTTCGATATAACAGTGATATATCTCCGATAATTTGATTCCATCAAAATTAAATTTAGATTAGCAATTTCATTGTATAATTTTGATGCGCTACTGAAATGTACCCTTTATTTTAGCTGAAAATGTGAATATTACCCCCAAAAACACGTTTCATTTATTTATTTGTGTGATAATGTATGATTACGAGCATACTAAAGAAAAATGTCGAGAAAATTTCTCTATAAATTCATGGATAGCGGCATTTCCATCCCTTTCTGTACAATGATACCGTAAAGATTGAATTTCTGTTCCACATGATTTACTATACACAAGTAAAGGGACTATTCCCGACTTCAAATATCACCTATGAACGATATTTTCACTAGACTTGTGATAAACGAGGGTGCAGTTATTCTTTATGTTTAATTTATATTAATAAAGTAAAATGGTTTGAGGTTATGTTGCTTTAATTAGTACCATGCACGGTAAGGATAGATGTTGTTTATTAAATATAGCTTTTTCCCGCGACTCCGTCCGTGAAATATTAAAAACAATAATAAAGAAATGGAAAATTACTTACAGATAAATTACCTTTCTAAAGGTGAAAGAATTTTTAAAATCGGTCTAATAGTTTTTGAGCCTATTCATTACAATCAAACAAACAAAGTTTTCCTCTTTATAATATTAGTATAGACTAGCTGTTTACCGTGATTTTGACCACGTGGACCTTAAAATATTAAAAAAAAGATTACCCGTAACTTTAAAATCGATTCCAGTGAGGGAAGGAGAAAAAAATGTATTAACTCGCGATATACATATTAAGTTAAGTTAAGTAGTGAAGTAATTGAATATTTTTAACTTCGAAAACTCGCATCAAATAGTTACGAATGTGATTGAAATTAATTCATATATTATATACGAGTATGTATTTACATATATAAGTAAAGTTATGATTTCTACAGCTCCTCGAATACTATTAAAGTTGGATTCAGGAAATAGCTGTGAGTAAATTATATAGTGGCAATATAAACTACCATTTGTTGCTTTAACAAATGGTCCTTTGTTACATCCGGTATTGTATGGTAATTTATGACATAGTTTGGTGATATTGTATACGTTGTGACAAATTTACATTCTATATTAAAAGCATTTATCTTTCTTTCCTTTGGATGAGACATATTTATACATATAATAAAATTATCTGATTGTAATATCAAAAGAAAAATTCCAGATTTCGAGAAGATGATGTATTTGCGTTGCTGATAACGAAAACAGCATTTAAAAAAAAATCTATCTGTCTGTCTGTTCGCAAGCCGCGTTTGTTCCGGGTAATCTCCGAATCGGCTGGGCCGATTTCGACCTGACTTTCACTGAAGGATAGCTGACATATACGGGCATATTTTTTTATATTAATATTGCGTGGACGAAGTCGGGTGCAACAGCTAGTTTAAAATAATATTAAAAGAAGAACTTGTATTTACGCTATTTTCATAAACGTATACTTATACAGCTAAGACATTGAACAATAATTAATATAATCTAGTAATTATGTAGCATAAAAGGAAATAAAAATATAAAATGGAAATTACACGTTTATGTAATTTTCTACTTTTACTCTGTGTACAGAATTATGACATTTGAGCAAATAACAGACACATTCCCGCAAATAATACGGTTAGCTTCCAAAGCAAGTAATTTAGTGTTGAATTTGTTGCATCAAGAATATACGTAAACGTACTTAAAACTGAAGGAAGCAATATTTTTTATAGTTACAATGATACGGCTTTTTGAAATAAAAGAATTAATAACACAGTAACAGTGGTAGAGCCCGCTTTAACATCGCACGAATGGGCCGGCTCGTCCGGTGCAATACTACGACCACAAAGAAGACAGACGTGAAGTGGGAGCAATTCCGCGCTTCGTCTGATGAGTGTGGTGCCGGAGGCCTAGTTTTAGTCCCTTTTCCTTTCACTCTACTTTTAAGAGGAAAGGATGGATAGGAAAAGTGGGATTTGACAGCGGAGGAGACGTATACGAAGGGGAAATATCTTCTTTATGTGCGTCTCCAAATTCGTCGATTAAGGGTAGGCAACGCATCTGCAATTGTGGATGTCTGTGGGCAGCGGTCACTTCACCATTTCGCGATTCAGGTGGCCGCTTGCTCGTTTGCCACCTTATAATATATTAAAAAAAATCAGTACAAATATAAAATTTAAGGTGGAGACATTCCACTAGCTGGCATACATGCGACTTGCACTGTTTTACTGGCATATGTATTCCTGCCCTTGACAAATAATGAAAATTCAAGTTTTTTTGTGTGCAATAGTTTGACGTGTTTGATAAAACAATAAATTTGTTGCTATAGCTAGTCAGCTGTCTTCAAATATAGTTTTTTAGTGACTACCCGAGCACTTAACAATAATCCCTAAAGTTATATAGAGTTGTGGTATAGGTAGATTTCTAATTTATACGCTATGAATTTGACGTGTATTATTTAACATATCGACCCTATTTAATTTTGACAAGAGGTTAATTTGATAAGGGTCGTTTGGATACAATTTCAATACATGTATGATGTACACTATATTTTACATAAATCGTACTATCTTATCATGAATATGTATGTACTAGCAGTTCGCGTGCGGCTTCATCCGCGTGGAATTACAAAAACTTTATTTGATTGTTTACATTTGTGAAATTCTCAATTGCAAATGTCAAAATGACATGACATGATGACAAACCATGGCAATCTTGCTTCCTTGATGTTGGCAGCAACTTATCTCTTTCCGACATTAGGGTTTTTATCCAATTTATTTACCCCTTAAGTTTGATAGCGTGAAAATATAGAGCCTAAAGCGTTACGTAAGTGTAGGGCTTTTTATTAATAAAATAATTATTCAAAAATATGCTGTAATTGCTGACATCTTAGGCATAAAGAAGTGTGTGTTTACGCTTTATTATATTAGTATAGATTGTATCTTATAATATAGCAACTAGGCATTGTAGGTAAAAACTTAGAAATCGTTTTTAATTATATTTATTTTGACAAAACTAGACGCTTTTTATCGATATGTGTTATCTTTAGCCCGCGACTTCGTACACGTAGAATTAAAAAAAACAAATGTAATTAGCCTATGTTTTCTGCCAGACTATCCTCTACATCTATGCCGAATTCCATTGAGATCCGTTATGCAGTTTAGGCTACACTCTAACAAACATTCATCCATCTAAACTTTCGCATTTATAATATTAGTATGATTTGGTACATTATACTTATATGTTTACAAAAATAGGTACTATTCTGAAAATATGCTTACATATAAAATTAAATAAATTCATATATGATCTAGAAAATCGAGTTGAGATTACGAATTTCAATTTAGCCCGGACACTTTGACACTTTTTTTCCGTCTCACATCGAAACATCTACACGTAAACAAGAGACGGATTCGATTAACCTTATTGTGACCTTGCTTTAGTTTATCAGTATTCTGATCGATATAAGTACAAGAGCTTCAGCTTATGCCACACTACCGCGAAAGCGAAACGAAAGCGAAACGAAATTTAATACGAATTTTATAGCGAATCAATCAGTTACGTTAGTGCGATAAAAAAGTGAAGCATTTTTTCCTATCCATTGAATCGTATTTATGTCTTGCACGATATAGTAGGCTTCGGTATCGATACACTTTTGTGGCAGTGTGCTATAGTCTTATGTGAATTAAATGAGCAACGCAGAAAACGTATGTACTAGTATCAGAAATAAAAAAAAATATAAAGGATTGCGTAATTTATTAGGTTTATCAAAATTTATTATAAGTTACCACCAGCCGTGGTTACTTTATTAACAATTGTAAATATTAAAAAAAAACATAATTCATCGCCAAAACAAATTTGATGAGTGTTCGAGTCCTTCCATAATATTACCAATTTCATGATCACGTTCGGGTCGAAGGGATTTCGTTTATAAACCTATAATGAAAATCGTTCTTCTTTGTGTACTTTTTAATTTTGTTTAATACCTTAATGTAACGGATTTTTAAAGTAACAGGGGACACCAAATACTTTTAACTTTTTTTTTATTATTATTATTTGTTAAGCTAGCGCTTGACCACGATCTGAAGGAAGTGACGATGCAGTCGAAAGATGCTACGAGCTAGCTTAATAGGTAGCTGTTGACTCTCCTTTTGAAGGCCCCCACGTCATATTTGGACGGGAAAACTGATGCCGGCAACATGTTCCAATCCTTTTTTTTTTTTTTTTATCTAAATTTAACCAGCGTTTGACCACGATTCCACCTAAACTGAACTAAGTGAAGACGCGGTCGAAGGATGTAACGCGCTAGCTAAGTAAGAACCGATTCACCCTGCTCTTGAAAGCACCCACGTTATAACTCGACGGGAACACTGACGCCGGCAACTTGTTCCATTCCTTTGCCGTGCGCACAAGGAACAATGATTGAAACTTGGTACTTTTTTGATACCGTTTTGTGTTTAAATAAAGGCCATTTTTATGTTAATTTTAA
>LD689004.1:938584-950300 GCA_003118335.3 Papilio memnon
TCGTGGTATTGCACCGGGCGAGCCAACCCATTCGTGCTAAGATGTTAAAGCGGGCTCTACCACTGTTAACTACGTGAAAGCAAACGGGAAACGTCTATATTATATATTTTTATTTCAAATGTTACTTTCAACTTCGTAGTTATAAAGTACAAAATTCTCCAACAATCGTTTCAATACTAATTCAAAGTATTTTGTTAGGAATGAAATTCAAAACTTTTCGTATCAAACATGAATGAGTCAGCAAAAGTCATCCGAAAGCGAAATGTTTTACATTTTACTCCATTGGCAGCTAGAAATAATTAACGCAGCCGAGTTCAGTTAGGAATAATGAAAATTCCGATATTGGAGCTGGCTAATTACGACCCTGTGAAATGATTCGGATGACCGCAACACATAAAGCTGGTTTCAATTAACTTTACTGAATTAAGTTGAATGTGTTAATTAAATTATAACTTACTTGCCCACGACTCAGTCCGCGTGGAATTAAAAAACAAAAAAAGCGAAAGCAACTACCCTACGTGTTCTTTCAGACTATGCTCTACTTCTATGCCAAATTTCATCGAGATCCGTTCGATAGTTTAGGTTACAAACTCGTTGAGATGGATGTTTGTTAGAGTTTGTAGCCTAAACTACCAAACGAATTTCCATGAAATTTGTCGTAGATGTAGAGGATCTGCAAGAACACATAGGCTACTTATTTTTATTTCGAAAATCGCAGGCGAAAGCTAGTATGTTTATAGATAAGTGAATATATTGAACAAAAAAATTGTTGACAAAAATATAATAATACTTTCATAAGCTTGAAGATCGGATTCAATTTCGCCGCTGGATGATTTAGTGGATACAACTAAGGGATTCGGATAGCTACTGCGGACATCGCGCGACTTATATTTATGACCGTTACAATAGCAACGAATGAATTCCGTTTTCCTGCTTTCATTTATTCATATTACATCTACTATGTGTAGAATATTACCACGCTTTGGATTATTGGGAATACATATACCATAGGCGTGGCAAATGATCCAGGTTGGTGTAAGGGGCAGATAAGATTCAATCTAAATGTTTTGATGATTGGATTAGTGTTTGTTAGAATTTATCTCCTGAACGGTTAAACGAATTTGGGTGATTTGGTATAGATTTGGAACACTAGCTCGAAGAAGACATAGACAGAGACAGTAATGTTATCTACTAATATTATAAATGTAAAAGTTTAGATGTTTGTTAGAGTTTGTAGCCTAAATGGCTGAACGGATCTGGATGAAATTTGGCATAGATGTAGAGCATAGTCTGGAAGAACACATAGGCTACTTACTATTGTTTTTTTAAAATACCATGATAATGGAGTCGCAGGCGAAAGCTAATAACTCTATAAACTAAAGACTCGATTTCATAATATACAAGGAAACGTATTATGTAGAGGATCAAATAAAGATTTGGCTTCTCATAAAATATAAGAAAACGTAAGAAATCGTAGACAGATAACATTTAGGTTAGGGAAACATAAAATTTATATTAGAACTTAGTTTTTATGTTTGTCTAGGCAATATTCTGTGTGATACTATAACAATAAAGTCAACTATTGTATAAATGTATGCTAAGATCTAAGAACCTTTCACGGCCAGTTGTGGAGAAAGTTTTTTTTTTATTTCTTTATAACACTTCCACTCTAACGACACTGTTTTTTTCATTGTTATAGAGAAAGTTTAGTTTTTATTGCTTCATAAACAAGGACATATTTTACGGCAGTTGGGTTTTGGCAATATTAAAAGTTTTTTTTGGTGTCATAACTATTACTATAAGTGTATACGATTTTATTGCTTGTTAGTTTTATCAAATGGTAGTTCAATATAACATTTTTTTTGCAACTACTAAAAACAGCAATTAAACACTTTTACTTTTAGATAAATATTTCCTTCGATCATTCGAAGATGAACTTATTCGGGTAGCTGATTTCTAATTCTACCATTAATCTAAACATATAATAAATTTAGTGTGTCAAAAATCAAAATAAATCCAAATTTCGGGAAGATGATGTATTTGCGCTGCTGATATTGAAAATCGTAAACGTTTTTTTATCTGTCTGTCCGCAAGCCGCGTTTGTTCCGTTAATCTCCAAAACGGCTGAGCCGATTTCGACCTGACTTTCACTGAAGGGTAGCTGACATAGACGGGCATATTATAGGCTTTTTATCTTAATATAGCGTGGACGAAATCGCGGGCAACAGCTAGTTTATAATAAGTCTCAATCTAGCCACAAACCGTCTAATCAATTGCAAAGCTTCAAAACAAAATAACTCAAGAAATTTTCAATATACGCTTTAAACAACTCAATTTCTAGTTTAATTACAAAACTATCTCTTCTCAACTATCTTGTTTTACAGTAAATTGAAATCAATTGGAGGTTACGACGAAATAATAAAATAGAATTCTTAGAACTTTGATACACGAAACAACGTTGAATATTGTTATAAAATTGTTTTTACATTGATATCTTATTTCAGTAACATGATTACGTTCTTTATTTTTAGAGCGGGCGGACCTTGGATTAAACTATCGCACAACAGTGTGCGATTTTCGATTGTTTCGCAGCCAATTCAACTGTTTAGTTGCACAAATAAAAGTCGAGTGTGGCACCTCCATATAAGCTCATAGGAATCAAAGCGCGATTGAACGGTTGTGCGATAGTTTAGTTAAAGGTATGTTCGCACTCTTAGCCAAATTAGCGAAACATTTGTAAATGAATTTAATTAAACGTAATAAGACGTTTTAGATCTTTGAAACTTATGCCCAGTAGAGGGCGTCGTATGACTCGTAACATAATAAAATAAGTTTATACTCATATAGACCAAAACTGTTAAATACTAAATTATCGAAACGGATAGAACAAAGAGCCATTTATTCTAACAAGAATAGGGGTCCATAAATATTAGTGCAGTTAATTCTTGAACTAGGTTTATGCAACCATTCTACGACAAACATACTTATGCAAGTCGATCAGTAGGTGAATAAATATTAAGATTATTTAAGTAAAATGTTTGATACTAAAATTATTGAAATACTTAAAAATAATACTGTTATGCAAGTCAGAAGGGTTATACAAATATTTTAGATGGAATATAAAAATCAGAAAAAAAACTGTACTATAAATCTTTTATACTATTTTTTTTCTAGTAGACATAAATACAATTAAATAGTTTAAACTTTTCGACTAAACTTTCGAGAAGAAGTCCATCCATTTATCTTAAAACGTACTTGAAAAAATAGTCATTTGTTGTCAGGAAAAAAATAAACGTGAATCAAAGCTATTGAGGTTATTAATACGTCGCTACAGCTACAATTCAAGCAGGTAACTGCGAACGATGTTTCACCTGTCTCGTTGACAAAACAATATGTAACTACAATCGGATATTTTTAATAGCAGTCAAAGGTTACCATTTTTGTATCATTTTTCATGAATCATTTAACGTGGCTTATTACAGCGTTAAAAGGTACTTACACTGCTCTGTATGTTTTATTCTAACTCGATGAAGGCTCTTAAAACAATTTATGTTTTGTGTGGTCATCATTAATGACTACTTCTTAAAAATTTAAAAGAGAATTGCCTAGAGGAGGTTTAAATTGAATAGTGCAGTTTTTATATAGTTTTATAGCTTTATAGTTTTATAGTTTTATAGTTTTATAGTTTTATAGTTTTATAGTTTTATAGTTTTATAGTTTTATTTACATTAAATATTTTTGTATCATGTCCTCTCACAAGCCTAAAACTTAGTTGAAATAAAATGTATAGACAGTAAAGAAAATTAACACTTAAAAGATTTATGTTGAACATCAAAGCTTTCAACTTGGACCGTAATAGGGAAGTAGTACTTAGACCTTTTGACATGTAAATATTTCCTTCCTTAATTAACATCGTAGTGAATGAATTTATTAAAATACTAGCTGTTGCCCGCAACTTCGTCCACGAAATATTAAGATAAAAAGTAGCCTAAGATCTAAATATTTTAATATTATTGTTATTATTATGACAATATATTTGAATTTGTTTACCAAATAATTTTTATTTTTATGACACTAGACGACAAAGTTACGTTGACATTATCTAAATATCGTGACCTTAAATAATGATATAACATGAGTTGAGTAATTATATTTTTATGAAGTCTATAGCTGACCTTAACGAATGAAAACATCAGTGAAAGTGGATACTTAATAAGTCATATAAAATATCAGATTAAATCAAATCTCATACCAAGGCAACCAGAGGGAACATCTGCTAATCCCAGAGATGACTTATTATACATCAACGTTACGCAGCTCGTGGAATATAATGAGAACGCCGACAGAGGACCGGTAATCTAAATGAGCTCGAAATGGTTAAACGTAATGTTGAGTGAGAAATTATGAAAATTTCGATAAGTTTTGTTCAGCAAGAAAAATTGATAAAGGTGAGTCTAATCTATACTAATATTATAAAGAGGAAAGATTTGTATTTTTGTATGTACTGAAATAACTCAAAAACCACTGGACCGATTTTTTAAATTATTTTACCGTTAGAAAGGGAATTTATCTGTGAGTAGCATAGGCTAGTTTTTAAATTTCACGCGAATGTAGTCGCGAACAACAGCTAGTTTATACTTGGTAGTAGTTTATGCACTGAGATTTATCATCCAATACCTAAGAAAGACCTGAAGAATCTTTAAGCCAACACTTATAATTTTTAAGTTTTGCTAATATTAGAATGCGAAAATTTTGATGGATGGATATTTGTTACCATATATCTCTAGAACGGCTCAACGGATATGGCTAAAATTCTATACACATGGAGCATAGTGTGGAAGAACACATAAGTAATATAGTGTTTATTTACATGCGGATGGTGTCGCGGGCGACAGCTAATCACTTCATATTTATTTTAAGTACATATAAGGAATTGTTATATTTAAAATACAAATATGTGACCCAGATTACGTCAATCTGTCTATATCTATATCTATACCAATATAATAAAGCGTAAATACACACTACTTCGTGGCGTAGGATGTCAGCAATCACAGCATATTTTTTAATAATGCTTTCGTTAATAAAAAGCCCTACACTTACTATATGTTTTAGGCTATGTATTTTCACGCTATTAAAATAAATTGGAAAAGAACCTTGATGTGGGAAAGTGATCAAAAACTACAAGCTGCCAACATCAAGGAAGCAAAGTTGCCATTGTTGTCATTTGTGCATTTTAATTTTGACATTTGCAATTGAGAATTTAACAATAAAATAAAGTTTTTATAATTACATGCGGATGAAGCCGCACGGGAACAGCTAGTGTATAATAAAATGTTATTCTAAACAAGAGACAATTATTGTATCTCATTTGTAAGACTTCAATCTTCATTTAGAATCACATTGTAAGATTTATTAACATATCAAGGTTCCGCAGAGAAGAGACGCGCCATTAATTAATCCTTGTGAAGGTCGACTATTTGGGTCTTAATAAGCTCCCTTTGACGTAACAACGAGTCTTTCTGTTCGTGCAGACTAAATAACACTGCTACAGACTTCATTTGAATTTTATTACTTTAATTTGGGAAGTAACCTCAACATTCGGTATAACTTTATAGAATACCTTAGAAATTATAGTCCTCTACATAAGGCAAAATAAGAGATTAAAACATACTCTTATACAGGCCACGCACGATCGGTATTTCCTGGTATTCATGTACGGTCAAATCTGTCATTCAAAGCCTAAAGTGTGTGGCCTGCATTATTTTCCTTTAGTACTTTTTAATACCTATTTACATCTAAACATCATCCATTCATTGCTTTTTGTCCAGATTAAGAATATATAAATATCTTTCTTTGCATTACATTTTGGTTTTTACGTAAGATATACTACTTGAGACCACAAAAAGTATCCACAGTGTAACAGACACGTACGAGTTACGGACGCAAACATGTTTTCGTAAACAGCGGCATCATAAATAACCGCCGTCACGGAGACCAGTTTTTCTGTCGCACTAAAAATTATTGAGTACTGTAGGTGGCGCTATTTATATGTTGTTAGTATTTTTGTAGATCACACCATAGTACAGATAAAATATACCTAAGAGATTACACATATCAAATTCTACTGTTGCTCGCGTCTTTGTCCGTGCGGAAATAAATCTTGTAAAAACATATGGTACTCAGTGATAACGTAGCTATTTATCCGAATAAGATAGTTTGAAATCGTCACAGTAGTTTTTGTGTTATTCCAATAGATACAAAAATTAAGAACAAGACAACTCCTAGTTTCTCTCTGTGACAAAACAAACTTCAAGAAACTAAAGCAAAACACAGCACCGAATGTCTGTTTTCTCTTAGACTTCAAGCTTCCAAATTTTTGTCATCTTTGTTCGATTTTAAATATATTAAAATGCGTTAAAGTCGCAGTTTCACGCAATATTTGATAGACAACTTGTATTGTAACTCAAAAGAGATACGTATTAAAGTGTGATAACTGGAGTGACGGGCTCGCCTTCACATCGGGACGTGTCTCTACGCCGGCCGTGCGTGATCCTCACTAACGTCACGTCCCTAACGCGTGTACACGTTAAACCAATGATGTATTTACTGCATACCTTCAGATGTTTTATTGTGATAAACTAGCTGATAGTCAAGAAATAGAAGGAACGGTTTCTGAAACTCTTTCATCTTTTTTGTCTCCACAATTTACGCATGCATAAAGTTTTTTGAAAAAAAATACTGCCTCTTATCTGACTAATATTATAAATGCGAAAATTTAGATGGATAGATTGATTTTTAGGTTCTTTTTTTATTATTTCGGTAAATAGATCTTAATTTTTCTTACTTACTTTTGTTTTTCTTTATTCCACGCATTGAAGTCACGGATGAAAACTAGTTGTAACAAAATTGTATGTTTAACCATTTTTATTAGCAAATTGTGGCTTTATAAAGAAATATCATAAAATACACAGGTTGTTTCTTTAAACTGTCTGAAAGCTCTGGAAAAAGCGGTCTGGATTTAAAGCGTAAAAGTATTTGAAACAAATAAAATTGCTTCTCAAAAATTACTTTGTGAATGTAAAATTTATTAAACCTTACTTAAGTTTTATGAAAAGAAAATATTATATCTACTTATTTGGACTGAATCTTTTAAAGATTAGGCTGCTACTGGAAGGATTACGAAATAAATAACACTAAAACGTAATTTAAGTCAATGAGCACCTTACTTAGGAGTTCCATTCCATCCATTAGCTACCGGAGAGAGAGAGGGAGAGTGAGAGAGGGAGAGAGAGAGATCCATTACCAAGGAATTATGTAAAAAGATTGGAAAACCAAAATTGAAACTGGAAGCTAAATGGAAATAATGCTATCAATTCATAGAGCATGTTACAAACACTCAAATGTAACTGACAGTTTGAACTGAAGAGTCCAACTAAATGTATAAGTGTGGCTTTAATAAAACTTCTGCAATTTAAAATATAGTCATCAATTATTATTTTTATTACTAAAGATTTTCTTGGTGTTATAAATGTTAATTCTAGCGGCTATAGTAATCCTTGCGGCCATGTTAGTGCTTAGTGGAGTAATATACATCCTGTACATCTGACAGTACTGTTTATTAGTCAGAAGATATGCTCTAAACTGGCCGGAAGGTAATTATCATTAGTATTCTGCAATCTGAATAGACGGTATACATGTATGGGAAGTCGTTTGCAGATGTTATTACATATAACTGTTACAACGTAAGACTATGACTACATTAATTAAAATTAGAGCAGGTGCACACCTTTGAGTAAATTATCGCACAACTATTATCCGATTGTCGATTGTTTGGCAGCCTTCAACTGTTTAGTTGCAAAACTAAAAATCGAGTAGTGTGCACCTCCATATATGCTCATAGGAATTAAAGCGAGACTAAACAGTTGTGCGATAGTTTAGGCAAAGGTGTGAGTGCAGTCTTACTAATATAATAAGTCGTTATCTACTCACAAACTGGAGGTGGAAACCTACTTTAAGTTAGGGGTGTTAGAAAAGCTGGCCTATTGCAGATTGACTACACATTGAATGTCTTTACTTATATGTACAGGGTGTATTACAATGTTTTAATTAGGTGATACCACTTAGTAACAAAATATTATAATAATAAAAAACATGCCAAACTTGCCGTACACACCAGCTATTTTATACGTTTGTAAGTTCTATAAATAAAATTTTATTTCAAAACATCCTATATTTGGGCTTTTTAATATGTTTGTTTACACGTTTGCAACCGCAGCACATGAAACTTTTTAACGAGTTACGATTTCACCCTGGAGTTACAAACCGAGATTTTATCTAGATCGGAATTAAATTTACACTTTGAAATATTTTCTGTTCTGAACATTCTTCCACTTATTTCATTATATTTTTGACTTTATTTACTCATTGCCATATGAATCTGCCCAAAAATGTATGTAATAGAAACTTAAAAAAATTAATTTATTCAAATTTGTTACCTATTTCACTTACTCGTATATTACCTGAATTATCTATCACCTTTGCTACCTTCAAACATCGACGAATTACACAGTCTATGAGATATTTTGTCGCGACTACAAAGTTAAAATAAATATTTAGCAATAGCAATACAATTATTAGCTTTAATTAGAGAGCGTCGGTGGCTCAGGGGTTTGAGCACTTGACTTGTAATCTACAGGTCCTGGGTTCGAATCCCGCTATGTACCAATGTTATTTTCGAATTTTCATATGTAATTTACCCGACGTTCTTACGGTGAAAACATCGTGATGAAACCTGCACGTATCGGCGAAGAAATTCAAAGATATGTGTGAAGTCAACCAATCCGCACTTGACCAGCTTGGTTGACTATGGCCTAGTCACCCTAGCTTAGGGTAGGCTCCGAGCCCCTCAGTGGGGGGGACATATAGTGGGCTGGTGATGATGATGATGATGATGACAATAATTTACAACTCATGTATAAAATTGATCGAGTGATATGCAATCCGTTACGTAGCAAAATAATTTTCCATTTCAATAAAGTTTAAGAACTTAAAACGATTTTGCATACTTTGCTATCTGGAATAAACTGAGTTCTGATTGCAAATATTTTGTTCGCATATCCAGGAATGGAATATTTGCATCAGTCGAGTTATAATTTTTTCGTCTTAGTTCGGAACAGATAGAAATGCATTCTAAATTCATTCCTATGCGATCATTGTTTTATTATACAGGGTGTATAATTTAGTACAAAAGGTTAGCTAGAAAGTAGATGAATAGTATTTTATTTAATTAAATAATGAAATATCTTTTGTAGATTAAGGTGTGACCAAGGATTTTTAATATAGAAAAACAAAGTCCAAACGCATTTGAATTAAACGCTTTGTTATTTACAAACTGGAGGTTTACTTCATTTTGTATGATTTCTCGTAAAAATAATCATACTATCACTACCATACTAATATTATAAATGCGAAAGTTTAGATGGGTGGATGTCAGAGTTTGTAGCCTAAACTGCTGAACGGATTTCGATTAAATTTGGTTTACATGTAGAGGATATTTTGGGAGAATACATAGGCTACTTCCTTTGTTTTTTTAATTCCACACGGACGTAGTCGCGGGCGAAGGGTAGTATACAATTATTATCTATCTATAAATACTAACGTATGGAACAAGAACGAAGACATATTTTGGATCACTTGTTGATATTTGATACACTAACTAGCCGCCTATTAGTAACTGAATATTAGCGAACGATCTTCCTCTAACCGCCCCAAGCATAATTGATGTGATATTTGCCATTTCGAATGACCTGATTCAACACAAGCCATTTCGAGATTTTAATTCGATAACTAGTTTACCTTATACGTGGGAAACGGTAAGATTTTAGTATCATATCATATCATTTTAACCGTAATATAAAACATGATTTTATCGTATTTATGTATTCTATTGAAACCAAATTCTCGGTTCGAACCGAACAGTCGAGCTGTTTACTTAAATTGTGCGTGTGTGGGCAACATTTAAACTGTGAGTTTTAACTGAATACTTCAATTATTTACTTAAATGTAACTTTACTGAACGTCTATCGCGGACCTAACTATACCAACGCGCAACTTAGCATTACGGTTTAATTTGTTACATTTTTTACTAAAGCATTGTATATTTACCGTAAAATTTAGTTCACAAATTAAACACTAACAGAGTTTATTAAGCGTCGCAGTGTATGCTTGTAGTTTTTATACATCAACAACGGCCTATTAAAACCCTGTAACCCACATTTCGTATTTAACCTTTTAACTGCGAACATTAAAATGGCACTTTACCGTGAAGCACACTTACGCTCACTGCCGCGTATTCACTAAATTACTAATTATACAGCATTCAGCCTTATTAACTTGTATTCATTAAACAGAAAACGACATAAGGTACGGGGAAATATCGAAATTTCTTTCCATTTCCGTAATTATTTAATTGTGACAATATATATTTGTAAAATATACTTTAAAAAAATGTGTTTCAAATTATTTAACGCATAGTTTAAAATCTGCCTGCTAGACACCTTAAGATTTAAATGACCAGTAACGTTAACTGTAGAGTTTGACTATACAATCAAAACTGAAGGTGTATAGAAGGCATAATACAAAATATGTGAGACGAAAATATGGTTTTACAAAAATCTTCAATTCTTCGTCTGTAAACGAGATGAGGGGACAGAATTTCTAAACGTAGTGCAAGAGGATCTTCTTGTGCATACAAAGACGGTAGGTGAATCCGAATTCCATTCATGGATACTGGACAATGTCTAGTTTGCTACGCTTTAAGAATTTCAAACCATGAGAAATGTTTTGTATCGATTCTTAACAAAGGCAACGATCTAAACTGCCAATAGCCTAATGTTAAGAGTTCGGATCCTGCTGTATGACTTTTTTTTAAGTCTCTTACAACATTAAAATGGGGTACTATCAAGTCAGTAACAAGAACATTAATTTTATATCAATGATATAGGTAGAAACCAAAGTAAATTAACCTAAAAGCCAGAATAAATACCTGAAAACAATTCACCTCACACAAACTCTAGCATAAAAGCATTCAAGAATAATGATAGTAATTCAAACAATGCTGAAAGGCGAGGAGATGTACGGAAGATCGACGAAATTGCAATGGACTCAACGTTCCAGTAAAAACAATAGGTTCTGAGTCGTCGAGGATTTTCTCGCTTGGTAATTTCATTTAGTTGTTCGAGGAGATATCTATTGTGGCACGAAATTTAAACGTGGCCAGTTTTATTTCACCGTTATTCTCCAGTTACTTAATATTATTCCACTTCAGTTTTTAGTTTCAGTCGGAATTTTGCCCTCCTTCAGTTAGTTAATGATAAACAATTACAAAAAATAATTAAAATAACAGAAGACAATTTACACCGTCTGGAAAAGAATACCTTACATATTTCTCTTTGAGATATACTAATAATTGCTAGAAACATTTTTAATATTTTTATCAGTAATACTTGTAACATCGCAGATATAAATTCTGTAGAAATGTTCATTGCAATCAAAGCAAGCCTATTAAACATGGACAAGCACAATGTAATTGGTTCTTATTTATCTTTCAATGGAGTTATTTTATATCTTTTCTTACTGTCATTACCTATTGCGTTTTCCTTTCTAGTTCAAATCACCGTAAAGTTTAAGATTTTCATTATTAATATATCATTTA
>LD689004.1:967071-981130 GCA_003118335.3 Papilio memnon
TAACAGGATTCTTATATCGCTTAATGACGTGAATACGATTTAAGGTTAATACTGTTGGTTATTGCTATAGTTAATTAATATTATTTCTTGCTAATATTATTAACTAGCTATTGCTCGCTTCGTCCGCGTGAAGTTAAAAAATGTAGCCTATGTTACTCACAGATAAATTACCTTTCTAACGGTCAAAGAATGTTTAAAATCGGCCCAGTAGTTTTTGAGTTATTTCATAATACAAAAATACAAATCTTTCCTCTTAAATGTTAAGTATAGATAAGAAAGTTTAGATGGATGGAAAGATGTTTGTTAGAGTTTACAACCTGAATGACTGAACAGATTTCGATTAAATTTGGCATAGGTATAGAGCAAAGTCTGGAAGAACATATAGGTTACTTACTTTTGTATTTTTTTTAATTTCTTGCGGACTAGTTTAAAATAGAGCCTTTATTCATCGTGATTGATCTACAAATATCTGTGATGAAAAGATAAATGGGTAATCAACCATATCGTACTGGGTAAGTATTAACATAAAACAACTCGCCCCAAACATAAGACAGGTTTGTGGCCTTCATCTATACTAATATTATAAAGAGGAAAGATTTGTATTTTTGTATGTATTGAAATAACTCAAAAACTACTCGGCTAATTTTGAAAATTCATTGACCGTTAGAAAGAAAATTTATCTGTGAGTAACATAGGCTATATTTTTTAACTTCACAGGGGCAAAGTCGCGAGCAACAGCTAGTTTATTTTAAAGAAAAAACATTGCTGGTATGAGTTAATGATCTTTAATACCACAGTCGATTACCTTACAACGACAAAGTTGCCACATTTACATCTACTTAGCTGTTAAGCTTGATGTTTGAGTCGAAGTAGGTGAGATCGTTGACGCAAATGAGACCGTGTTAACGGAACGACAGCCAATCTCCAGTGTCGTGGCGTAACACGTTTCAAACTTTAAGCTAATTTTATTCGTGAACTAACTTTCACCCGTGTTATGTATGATAACTTTTACTTATAATGTATTTTTTTTTTATTATTTGTTAAGCTAGCGCTTGACCACGATCCCACCTGAAGGAAGTGACGATGCAGTCGAAAGATGGTACGTGCTAGCTTAAGAGGTAGCTGTAATGTATGAAAATAATGAGTATTTAACTCGCAATTGTGATCTTACTTCTTTCTTCTCATAAATGCGAAAGTTTAGATGGATGTTAGAGTTTGAAGCCAAAACTGCTGAACAGATCTCGATGAAATTTGGTATAGATTTAAGATTATTCGCAGTCGCAAGCAAAAGGAGTTTCTAACGCTAAAGACAAATTGACACACAAGTTTATTTTTGGATTCAATGTCTTGATTTCTTGATATTTTTAACTATCTGTATAAGACAGAATAATTGAGGTACTTACTTCCTTATATTCATAGACAATTGTTATAGGAAGTTCTCGCAATTAGGATAAAACGTATTCCTTGACTAATGTAAGGAAACGTATTCAACAGAGCGCAGCCTACTTCATGTTTAAAAGCTTTAATGTTGCCCTTTTGAAAGACCACTTTTATATAAAATGTGGGTTACTGCATTTACTATCGTTGTACAGGCATATGAAGAAAAAACAAACGGAACAACTAGTACGATGCTCGTCCATATATGTCTTTATAAGTATTTTTTTGCTTAATTAAAACGAATTGTAATATATAATCAAGATAAATCAATCTACATTAAAGTTTAAGCTTTTAATTGTAATTAAAATAACTGACAGGTTATAAAAGAAAAAGCGCCTGGCATACATTAAAAAACTAGCTGTTCCCTTGCGGCTTCATCCGCATGAAATTATAAAAACTTTATTTAATTGTTTACATTTGGTACCTTACTATGGCAATCTTGCTTCCTTGATGTTGGCAGCAACTTATGATCTCTTTCCCACATTAGGGTTTTTTACCAAAATATTTACCACCTAAGTTTAATGGCGTGGAAATATATAGTCTAAAGCGTGACGTAAGTGTAGGGCTTTTTATTAAAAAAAGAATTATTCAAAAATATGCGGTAAATGCTGACATCTTAGGCAACAACGTATTTACGCTTTATTATATTAGTATTGATATCTTGAAGTAACTAAGTCCGCGTATAAAAAAAGCAAGTAGCCTATGTGTTCTACCAGACTATCCTCTAAATCAATGCTAAATTTCATCGACATCCGTTCAGCAGATTAGGCTACAAACTATTAGAGTCAAACATCCATCCATCTAAACTTTCGCCTTTATAATATTTTTAAGAAGTACTCGTAATATAATTTGCAATTATCATCAGCTTATGACTGTCCGTCGCTGTACATAGAAATGTAACATAATATCAATATGTTTTGATAGATCTGTATTATTAATTTTTCGTTTTTGTAGTATCTACCGAGCAATGTAGTTATACATTGCTTGATAGATGTCACCGGCACAAAACCCTGACGATCGTCAATCAAAAACCGACAACCCTTTGTTCTTGTTTATTGTCCGTAGAGGATGTACAAAAAATATAACATTAATGATTAATCTCTTGGCAAATTTAAACGTAATTTTTTTTTAACCTTTAAAAATGATTTTTTATAGATGAAGTTAGCAAGCAGCTACCTGAATTAATCGCTCCAAACTAAAGTAAAAGGTTAACGATAAGCTACTTACTTTTAATCGCAGTGGAAGGATATACAGAAAAGGTTTCTCCTTTCTACTCGTCCTCTCCCCTGCCAAATCTACTTATCATACCACTTTCCTTATAAAGGGGAAGGGAATTAGAATTCGGCCTTGGTGATACAATAAATGTAACAATAAACTTTAATATAACACAATTTCTCATAAGACATACTTTATGATAGTTTCAGGAACGTAATAATTTATGGTTACCATAATTACGTTGTCACTGTAGGTGGCATTTTCTGCAAATGGCCTTTGTTACGGACGGCATAATGCTGTTATTGTCTACGCTCCGCCGAGCCTTGTATTGTTAAAGTTCCATAACTTTAACAAATAACTTAAAGCTTAATACTTTTGAATTCCTTGTTAAATAGTTGTCCTTTTAAACTTCGCTGCTATTTGACGCAGAAAAGCCAACTTTAAGTCATACTGTTTGTCTAGTTTTGTACACATTTCTAATGCAGAGATATTACCAATATGTATTGGTGTTACTCCAATAGGACTTAACCATACAGCGGTAATATTTGAAAAAAAATGATTTCATGATAATTTTACTGTTCTATATCATGAGAAAATGTTATTATTAGTACTAGTGAAGCATACTAATATTTTAAGGAAAGATTTGTATTTTTGTATGTTTGAAATAACAAAAAAAATCTTTCACCATTAAAAAGCTATGTTATCAAAGAGTAACACATATTTTTTTATTATTATTTTTTTGTTTCACGTGGATGAAATCTCGAACTGTTATGAAAACAGTTTTATGCATTTTTGTTCAGATTAGCTTTAATTACGTCTTAAGTTATTTGTTGAAATTTCCCTAAAAAAAATTTCAGAGGGTACAAGGTTTTCAGTTCACATATTCATTTAGTTATTTGAACAGATTTTTTTGCTGTTTAATATCTTAAAGTTTCGCTAACATTAATGGCATACTTTTTAAAGACAAGTCTGCTACAGCTAACGGATGTAATAACAAAACTCGTATTAAATAATATTTAAGCTCTCTGCTACGGGTTCATTCCTTTTTAGTCCCATATGAATTTTATGCCTTACAGAATTCAACGGTGGTTGTTACATTGAAAATTCAACTCTAAGTAACATTAATACAGTTTATTTTGTCTTTTGCGTAGAATGCAAGCTTCGAATACGCGCATTATAACTTGCGCTATAAAAATGAATGTAATCCCTAGTTTTGCCATATAGAGCAATACTAACTTTTTACTGACATTTACATAAACAATTCTTTAAAATTAAATACTACTTCAATATATTTTTCATGAACTGTCGCCCGCAAACTTCGTTAGCGTAAATTTGGGCCACCGCTTACGCCATTTTGGCAGCGCCGAATTAAAAAAAAACCTATAATGTCTATCCATGTCAGCTACCCTCCAGTAATCATTAAAATCAGCCCATCCGTTTCGGGGATTAGCCAGAACAAACGCGGCTTGCGGACAGACAGACAGAGAATTTTTTTTTAAATGCGATTTTCGTTATCAACAACGCAAATACATCATCTTACCGAAATCAGAAATTTAACTTTTGATATTACAGACACTCCAATTTTATTACATGTATAGATATAGATAGATAGATTAAAACGTGTTTATTTTAAAATGTGGCAACATTGCTTACTACCTTCTTTTTAATTTATGTGCAATAGCGTAGCTGTTCACTAAGCATTTTAATAACTAGTTTGTGGTGATTAAAAAGTTATGCGTTAATTTAAATATGTCCTAAAATCAAGATCCATTTTTCATTTAAAAATTATAATACAACTTTATTTCACACTAGCTGTTACTCGCGACTTCGTACACGGGAAATTGAAAAATAATAAAAAATAGTCTATGTAACTCACTGATAACGAAGCTTTTTAACGGTGAAAATTTTTTTTAAATCAGCCAAGTAGTTTTTGAGTTGTTTACATGCAAAAATACTAATCTTTCCTATATTAGTACAGAAAAGTACAACAGACCATACAAAATACCAAACAGTTTATATACTTTTTGGTTAATGACGTCACCTATTGTGTTAAAAAGGACAGAAGTATAACAATATATTATTTTATGAAACGTTTCTTACGCTCAACAAATTTGAACGATTCACGCAAAATGACGCGTCCACCATTACTTATTCGCGTCGTCGCTCGGTCTGTGACAATACGTCGCCAAATAAACGACAAAACCACAATGTTAATATGATTCCTATTTACTTTTAAGGAAAATTTCTTATCTACTCTTTGTTAGGACAAAAGAAATACATTTTCGCACTCGCCTTCATTCGTTTGTTATTTATGTTGGCGTTATTATGTTGGATGAATAGATGTTTGTTTTTACAGGCTTACGGACACGTTATATTATCGAATTCATGCTAGATAAAGGATTGTGGAAGATAAAAGCAAACACTACTTTATACCTACTTTTATTTTATTACTAGCTTTCGCCGGCGACACCGTCTGTGTTGAATTAACAAATTGTTAACAGTTGTAACAAATTAACAGTTGATCTTCCATACTATACTCCAAATCTATGCCAAAATTTATCGAAATCCGTTCAGCCGTTTAGAAACTCAATGTTACTAATACAATGTTAGTAAGATTAAGGTCAGAATTTATTAAAATAGGCGATAGAGTACTGGTTCTTTAACGGCTGATTTTATGCTTACTAAGGGTGTCGTTCATTTTTTTGTGAGAAATTTTGCTTATGCAACGACTTAAATATCCAAAAATCAGTATGGTTTAAGTGTTTTTGCAGTTTACTCTAGAATTTATTTACAACTAGCTGTTCCCGTGCGGCTTCATCCGCATGAAAATATGAAAATTTTATGTCATTGTTTACATTTGTCAAATTATCAATTGCAAATGTCAACATGACACGATATGATGACAAACCATGGCAACCTTGCTTTCTTAATGTTGGCAACTTGTAGTTTATGGTCCCTTTCCCACATAAAGTTTTTTTTTTCAAATTTACTTATCCCCTAAGTTTAATAGCGTGAAAATATGTAGCCTAAAGCGTGTCGTAAGTGTAGGGCTTTTTATTAAAGAATTATTTAAAAATATGCTGTAATTGCTGACATCTTATGCAACAAAGAAGTGTGTGTTTACGCTTTATTAAATTACTCGTAGTATAGAAGTATAGATATTTTTAAAATATTAAATTCTTTGCAAACCCAAATACTAAGACTACATTAAAAATACTATTCACGTACTAAATAATGTTTGTTTGTTCAACAATTTTTACCTGTTCCAACTAAGCGATCTGTCATTCGCATCTGCAGTTTCAATGATTAATTTTCGACGTGTGTTCTCTTTATTCGCTACATTGTAAAAACAGGAGGTATGGATAAAAGAAAATTTTGTCGCATTGAATTTGTATTTTTTTAGAAATAATCCAATTAATATTGTAGCAATAATAGACCAGAAACAATAAAAATACACAAAAATGATTAGTAATCCTATGTTCATCCTCCACTCTCTATCTATTTTCCTCAAATAGCTTATAGTTATGGATGTAGTCTATGCCCAAAACAAATAACAAGCACTGATAAGGCGGTCATCTTGTAAAACTTGAAGATGAAAGTCTCGATAGGTGCGCACGCGGCCACGTGCTTGATCGACGTTACTCCAACACCTATATGCCTTTAGTCAACATACAGATTGTAATATTGAAGATTACGCCTAGACGATAATGTCAGAAATTATCCGAAAAACCTCATGCTTAAATCTATATGTGAAATAAGAACTTAAATGTTGTAAAATTCGAATTTTCGTTTTTATTTTGTTCTTTTCTCAAAACACTGGCTGGATACAAGAGATTTAACATTGAAATCGTTCGCTTTAAAAAGAAAAAGCTGGCAGTGAAATTAAAAACGTCGACAGCAGATATCGTTGGCTCTCCGCTGCATTGCTGCTTCGATCAGAATCGAGAATATTTTCATTGAAGTTTATTCATCTTGCATTTATATGGAGTTTAATAATCCTGTTGATATTATAAATACAGGATTAATTTTCATTTGTATGATTTAAATAAGTTGGTAATTGCATGTTACTTTAAAGGTTATTAAGTGGTACTCGTATAATAAATTACAAAAGAGACTTTCTATAGAGAGAACTAGCTTGTGCTTCTGACTTCGTCCACGTGGGATTTAAAAAAAATAGCCTATGTTGCTCACTGACAACGTAGTTTTTTTATGGTAAAAGATTTTTTTAAATCGGTCCAGTAGTTTTTAAGTTATTTCAATACATACAAACATACACATCTTTCTTCTTAATATTAGTATAGATTACAAAATAGAGAATATTAATAATTTATTCACGAAATTGTGAAGTATAAGGTTAGCGTGGTATGGACATATTATGCGGCGAGAGGATGAGAACGTAAACAAGAAATTGTTAAGACTGAATGTGGATAGCGACAAAGGCAGAGGAAGAAGGATGAAAGTGTCGATGGATTGTGTGAAAGAGGACATGCTTAAGAAGAAAGTGAATTCAGGTATGACGACTGATAGAGATGCATGGCAGAGTACATACCGTGTCGACCCTCCGTAAAGACTAGGACAAGATGATGATGATAGAGTTACAAAATAATAAGGTAGATCTGTTCAGTTTCTATTGCTATTATTGTAGTTGTATTATCGAAACTGGTGCAGTTTAAACCAGAGAAGAGTTGCAGTGAAATTAAAAAGCGTCAAGCGCAGGCCAGTTTGCCGATGCATTGCTGACGGCGTCGATTGAAACCGTACAACTTTGTATTTCGACTTTTACCTTTTACAATTATTATTTGATACGATACCTAAAAAAATGATAATAAATTTGAATGCAACTTTAGGTATAATTTCTGAATACTTTTAAATTACATCTTTTTATCTAAAGCAAATTGGAATGATCATTAGAATCCTTAGAAGAGTGTCGGTGGCTCAGTGGTTTAAGTACTTGACTTGTAATCTACAGGTCTTAGGTTCGAATCCCGCCGCCATGTACCAATGTGATTTTTCGATTTTTCGAATTTTCATATGTACATAATTTACCCGACGTTCTTACGGTGAAGGAAAACATCGTGATGCAACCTGCACATGTCGGCGAAGAAATTCAAAGATATGTGTGAAGTCAACCAACCCGCACTTGGCCAGCGTGGTTGACTATGTACTAGTCACCCTAACTTTAGGGTAGGCTCCAAGCCCCTCGGTGGGGACGTATAGTGAGCTGGTGATGATGATTAGAATATTGGTAAAAATACTTAAATTGCAATATACCTAGGACTGGTGATAGCAAGATTTTTAGTACTAAAGAAAGTTAATGTAGAGTGGAAACAACTAAAAGTTTACACCTATTCACAACAATAAACAAACATTAGTCTCTACAAAGTTAGTTTTAGTCGTGTCAAAAGAATTTTAGTCTGTAATTTTAGTCGTCATGTTTCTATTAAAATTAATAGTCGAGTGTGTAAAATTATTGATATAATTTATCACATGCATTTACTAAGCATCGTGTCATTTGCATCTGTTATGTGTTGGAATGATTGGTTGCGTCACGTACGTTGTTTTCAGCCTAGAATTTCAACTCTGAATATATTGATGGGAGCGCGGAACCGTTTTATTAGCGACCCGTTAATTGGAGTTGTATTTTGTTGATCACTATTTTTTTAAACCACTCGTATTGAGTTAACACATCATTTTTTTATGAAATAAATTGTTTTGATTGACTTTTCAAACACAGTTGGATATTTATGTTTTTTAGTATTTTAACTATTTACATATAACTGAGTTACTAAAAAAATTGTGCGATTGAAATAAAACACACTTTGAGCCCAATAGAAGGTGTAAAAAAATATTAGCTATAAATTATATACAAATATTTATAAAAACTATGAAAGACTTTATATACATGATATGTCTCATTACTTTAAAAATAAAATTGTTCATCTTACTGATATTATAATTGCGAATGTTTAAATGGATGGATGAATGTTTGTTAGAGTTTGTAGATTACTACAACGGATCTCGATGAAATTTGGCATAGATGTAGAGGACAGTCTGGAAGAACACAAAGGCTACTCAGTTTTTTTTTAATTCCACGCGTACGGAGTCAATGGCGGAAGCTAGCGGTATCTACATATTTTTACAGTTCAAAACTGTTAACTATATTTGCTTTAACGCCAAGTCAATTTAAAACTTGTGATGTTTGAGTAATTTTGTCGTCAGAATAAGTAAATAAACAGATTCCAATTCTATCTTTTTTCTTTGTAGATTTGTAAATTAAATGAATTCTTGAAATATTACATATATAATTATTTTCTTTTATTATGTCTAAGTTGTAATAAATTTGTTCGTTTCATGCCATAGTTTGTTATTACAAAACTCAAAAAGTAATTAACCGATTTAAAAAAATTCTAACATCATCCGAATACTTTATTATTTCTTAATTACATCGGCTATCTTTAACATTTTTGTAAGAGTTTTAAATTATAGATAGGAAAAAAAAGATAAAAGCTTATTGCTATTAACACTAATTAAGCTCTAACAGGACATCTAATCCAGTATTCTACTATTTATTCTTGATAATTCAAATGCAGTGCGCGTTTAAAATTTACGGTCGACATTATGACAGCGTCACCATAGGCGACATCTCCGACAAATGACTTTTGTTACGGACTGCAGCGGGCGGAGTCGAGCGCAGTCATTGTCTTCCCCGGCGTGTAATTAAGCTTCTAGATATACTAGAATAAGGACATTACATCACTCCAACAATGGAATTAGTATTCTGCTATAATTAGAGAGCGTCGGTGGCTCAGGGGTTTAAGCACTTGACTTGTAATCTACAGGTCTTGGGTTCGAATCCCGACATATACCAATGTGATTTTAGATTTTTCGAATTTTCATATGTACATAATTTACCCGACGTTCTTACGGTGAAGGAAAACATCGTGATGCCTGCACATATCGACGAAGAAATTCATAGATATGTGTAAAGTCAACCAACCCGCATTCGGCCAACGTGGTTGACTATGGCCTAGTCACCCTAACTTAGGGTAGGCTCCGAGCCCCTCCGTGGGGACGAATAGTGAGCTGGCGATGATATTATTAGAGCGGGCACACACCTTACTATCGCACGACTGTTGTGCGATTGTCGATTGTTTCGCAGCCGATTCAACTGTTTAGTTGCCCAACTAAAAATCGAGTAGTGGACCTCCATATAAGCTCATAGGAATCAAAGGGACTAAAATTAGGCCATCAATAAAACATGATCATTATTATCCTAGTCACTAAAAGACTATTTCCTATGAATTAAATTCGATTCTAAATTGTCTATCGAACTTTCCGGACAGATCTGACTTTGCTCAATTTGCTTGTTATACAGAGTTAGGTGGAATTTGAAAAGCAATTAGCAAACAGTAGAGTTTGTGATAGATTACGACATTCCAATGTAATAGACATAGTTAAATATTTATCTGCTACAACGAGTTATTTCGTTACTAAATCTACACTATGGGATATCATCTAAGGACTATGAGTGCAACAAACAGTTACAATTTATAAAAAAAAGACTTGCTAAGCTATTACGGTTTTTATTACTTCGTGCTTATTTTTGTTTTGATGTGTTAATATAAAATGCATATTATTGTTATTGTAAAACAGTTGACGGACGAAACTAAACTATCGCACAACTGTTTAGTCTCGCTTTGATTTCTATGAGCTTATATGGAGGTGCGCACACTACTCGTTTTTAGTTGTGCAACTAAACAGTTGAATTGGCTGCGAAACAATCGACGATTGACAATCGCACAACAGCTGTTCGATAGTATAGTCAAAGGTGTGCGCCCGCTCTAAGTGCTCTGCTAAGCTGTGCTAAGTAAATTAAAAAAAGTTAATAATAGTATTAAGCTTGCAATAGGATTAGTGAAGGGTAAATGTCAACAAATGTTGAATCCGTTAAAGGAAATTAACAGAGCTTTTAACTGCTCGATACAGCCTTTGAAACTTCGACGTTTGAACAATGTGGCTTTGAATTCGTTAAACCTTACTGAACACATTTAAATGAAATTCCAAACACCCAATACTGGACTGAATAGGGTAGTCAATTTGAATACTGTACTTCGATATAGTCTTACTCCAACAACCTGTACATCTAGGTACTTGAGAAAAATGTTATCAATTATCTAAAGGCGGAGTTAAGACTTTTTTAAAATAAGAAAAAGAAATAAGAAAAATGTTATTTGCAAAATTAATTTTAATTTCAGAATTGTACAGAGTTCTTGGAATTATACAAAGCACAAAATTCCTGCGTAGTTTTTAAGTTTGAAATTTATTACCAAAGTCGTAGATAAAAAACGAAATATTAATAATATTTTAAAACAATAGACTAACGCTAGAGCATTAGTATTGTTCCAAATAACACAAAGCTAACAAAGGACTTAAGTAAAGTTTCCATTTTATGAATTGTTATACAATGATAATGAACAAAAGTTATAATTCTTTGGGAAAACTACTAAAATGTATTGCCTAACATAAAGTGGTAGATTAAACCTTTGAATTGTGACATGAACTAAATCTGTCTACCCTTGTTGGGTACAAGGGTGAAGCTATAAAAATTAACATCACATTCCGCATTGAAAAAATGCTAAAACGTTTTATAGATTGCTAGCTTTCGCCCGCGACTCCGTCCGCGTGGAATTAAAAAAAAAACAAAAGTGAGTAGCCTATGTGTTCTTCCAGATTATCCTCTACGTCTATATCAAATTTCATCGAAATCCGATCATCCGTTTAGGCTACAAACTGTAACAAACATCCATCCATCTAAACTTTCGCATTTATAATATTAGGAAGATTGTTTTCGTTTTGTGATTTGGTAGACTTTTTATCAAGGTTATTTAAAAAAAAAGTAATTTACACTAAATAATATTATAATAGGTTATAGTTTATATTATAATAGGTATAATTGTTAAAAAAGCCACTGAAAGAAATCTAAAAACATTCAAGTTACTTTTATATGCCTTAACCTCACTTTATTAACACCACTAAATGCATCGTTCTTCTTAAACAAGGGTGTACATTATTTAACAAAGAATATGGCAATAATATATATAAAAGGAGGAAAATTTTCGTTCAGTTACCGTTAAGTGTAAGGTAAAAGCACACATGTATCAAGTTGGTTAACTGCATCTGACAAGGTGAGTGCTGACTGGAGTAGGGAACGTATGGACCGATTGTGAATAAACAAAGAGGTTTGCTCTTACTGATGTAAATCTCAGTAATCCAGTTCATGATGGAGAGTACTTTATTACATTTATTTTATTGCTTCTATTCATAATGAAATTTCGTCTATATTTTTCCTCTAGAGTATGTACTTAGGTAGAAATAGGTAATAATCGACTTTATTGTTACGGAAAACTTTAATTTTTGCCGCATGGACAGCCCCATCTATAAGCACTGGGTAAATGCCCATGTTCATTAATATAGTTATAATTAATTTAATTTATATGTACAATACTAACTTAGACTAAGTCAAATTTACTAACAAAAATGGATGTATATCTGTAAAAATTAAAATAAATAAATAAAAATAAATAATTTTACAATTCACGAGTATTTTCTTTAATCTGTGTAAACAAAAATCCGTTAGAAATGTTTATTACACGTTTAGGATTAAAAAAATAATAATTTTCAGTATTTCCCGAGTATACTCGTAGATTCAAAAATGTTTACACACAGCTTGTATCATTTTTCCAGTCTACATTTAACAAATGATATTGAAAAAAACATGTTTAATTTTTGTTAATTACGTACACTGAAAAAATCTGAACAATTCGTGAAAATTACAGGCCACAAGTCAAAGAATGAAGAGAATGAAGTAATTACTCGAGCGGTCGCAGGCGCGGCGTTAACGCAAAATAACCGCCGCCGCGGCACGTGGGTCTTGATTGTCGCAGATATTCAACACCATTATTTGTATAAGGCACGTGATGTATTGGGGGCATAGTTTAATCTACTTGGCATTTTATACGTAAAAATCACAGACAAGAAGTCCAGTAAAATCAAATCTTAGACACATAATATTACAACTACTCGTATGTGTTTAAATTTCGTTAAATAAAAACACATAGAAAACTAACAATGCTTTATCATAAAAAATGGCATTAAAATTTTAGGCTTAAATTGAATACAAAATAAAATAACGTGCAATTTAAATTTTGTACTCAAGCGAGTTAAACTATTGAACCATCATATTTTCATTCAAAAACTTGTATTCGTATATTTCGTACATTTTTTGTTATTAAAAATTGTTTGAAACTACAAACAAAAGTTAAAAAACAATTACAACGCCCAGTGTACCTCGGTCCGAATCTCTGCTTGAACAAACTCATCACGGCCTGAAAAATGTGAGCTCTAGACGACGCGAGTGAAACACTCACTGCAAATGAGTCTCCTTTCATCTTGTTGTGGGGATCTCACGGCTTATTTACGAGTACACCGTAGACAGACCGTCTGTTAGGAAAGGATGTTCTCGTCCCAACAACCCATTCAAAATAATTGCACCCGGATATAACGTCAAATGTGAATTCAAAGTTTTTTTTTGTTTTATTTAATTGAAAACATACAAGTGTTCAGTTGACACGGTTTTTCTTTTCGAATAAATATTTTTAAACTCATTTGAAATGACCGTAAATAGGGACATTTTAAACCTGTATCTATACTAATAATGTTGAAATAACTCAAAAACTAAAGAACTTGAAAAACCTTTCACCATTCAAAATCTACGTTATCAGTGAGTAACATAGGCTATGTTTTTATTGTTTTTTAATACCACGCTAACAAAGTCGTGAGCAACAGCTAGTATTTCATACAACATAACTTTTTTAAAAAAAAATTACGACTATGGGAGTAACTTAAAACATAAAATACTTTCAGTCAAGAAGCGAGCTCTATTTAACGGATTAGTTCCGAAATAATAACATTATCACTGGGTCCTATTTCCATATTGCGGTTAACCGTGCGACTGCCATTTGTATCACATTTTTTTATTTCCACTGGCGCGTATGGTACACCATGATATTCACTCACCAGTCGCGCGATTAGCTACTTAGTGGAAAGAGGTACTAATAACAAAAACATAAATTGACTTTTGATATTTTGTCTCTATTACATCAAGATATATACCAAATGATAGCAATAAATTCCTAAAACATTATAAATAGTTAACTAACATCAACTGTGAATTTTAGCGTCAATATAACTCAAAAGCCTGTAATTTTCTCGCCGTCTGTTCCGAGCGTGCGTCGCGATAACGGCACCTACTAATCTAGTTTACATTGACGCAAACTATAGTCTTACTCTTTCACACATTGGATGAAAGACGAAGGTAGTTGCGTGCTGATATTGGAAATTTGATGTA
>LD689004.1:1099492-1112049 GCA_003118335.3 Papilio memnon
TCTTGTCACACCACACATCCATCTTAACATTCGCATCTCAGCCACATGCAATCTCTTTTCATCCGCAACTTTGGTGGCCCAACATTCAGATCCATAACTTTTGTTCACCTTTATCGTTATTAGTATTCGCTATTTTATCCAACAAATTATATAAATGTTAGGACAATACAAATATTTCGATCGTTGACATGTTGGAACAAACATTTATATTGTTAAACAAATACTTTGTCATTATTCCCCGAAATCGCAGTAGTATACGGTTAACATAAGCAATGTTCGTGTAAACATAGAATAATGAACACTAAGCAAACCTACGTATTATGTGAATAGTTGATACAAATAAACATAATCATTACGAAGTAAATAAGAGACTTAAATCACATAAGATAAGGTATATAAGAATTTAATTATACGATTATCTATTGAATTTAAGGTTGACTACCGAGAAGATTCAGTTTCCACGTAACCCTGTCTTCTTCCCAGAAAGCAGGGTATCTTTGAAAACATCCACCCCTAAAACAAAAGAAAGATACAGGCGTTAAATACAAACATTTTGGATAAAAGAGTTGTTATTATCATTGAAATATATCCGAAAATACCTGAAAACAACCCTTTTATTGTAAGATTTACATCGCATCTTTAGCATAGATTAAGAAGTTAATTAAGTTGGACAATAATTGAAAATAATGCAATTTTCTAAAACTTACTAATATTATAAATGCGAAAGTTTAGATGAATGTTTGTTAGAGTTTATACCCTAACCTGCTCAACGGATCTCTATGAAATTTAACATATAAGTAGAAGATAATCTGGAAGAGCACGTAGGCTACTCACTTTTATTTTTTTTAATTCCACGCGGTCGAAGTCGCGGGCGAAAGCTAATGAGTTGACACTAATATTACGTTTGGATTTTCTTTTTAATTTTGTATTTTGTTCACAGGTAGAAGGTATGCGGGCTCCAATAGTACCCGCTACCTTGCTACTGCTGGTGTTTGCACTGGAGTTGGACGCAACCAGACGCAAACAGAAGGACAAAGTTGTCCATACCACATTAAATATATGCGACATAAGTGACCGAGACTCAAAAGTACATTGCTACTGTGAATTCAGTCAAGATATTAACGAAGCTGTTAAAACTGAATGTTGGGTATTCAACGGAGGAATTGAAAAGTCAGATATACTGTGGTCTAGTTTTACATCACAGTCTAATATAGAAAATTTAGCTTTCAACGTTCGTGCAGATGGGGGATTAAATTTCGTACCCACTAATGTTCTACTATATCTCAAAAAACTGCGAACTTTTAGCATTAAGTATAGCTCTATTGTGAATATTGGAAGTTATTCGTTTGTTAACTTAACTAATGTACAAGAAATTACATTAACGAAGAATCAAATAGTTAACGTAGAAAGGCATACGTTTTACAACTTGCCTAATTTGACTATTCTCACTTTGGATGAGAATAAAATTACAAGACTAGTTTCTGAGACATTCTATGAACTGCCTAGTTTACACAAACTTTACTTAACGAGCAACAACATAAGTGTCATCGAAGATGGTACATTCAGGCATCTTGTAAACTTACTAGAGTTAGAGTTAGATAGGAACAATATAAATGAACTGAAGAAGGAATGTTTCGACGGACTGGCGAATCTAAAACGTCTAGACTTGAGGAGAAACAAATTGACTGTTTTAAAATCATTTACATTCACCGAGCTATGGAATCTACAAGAGTTGCTGTTAGATTATAATGAAATTCATGCGTTAGCACAAAGAACATTTGATGGATTATCCCTATTGAAGAAATTGAGTTTAAGTCATAATAAATTAATTGCTCTGATAAGTGGATTGTTTGAAGGAGTTCGAGGTCTATCTGCGTTAGACTTAAGACATAACAAATTGAAGAGATTCACATTCGATAATGTTAAACCTATTTATGACAATTTGAAAAATCAGAAGAGCTATATTTATTTGGAAGGTAAAATCGTACAATTTTAAACTGTTTTGATCTATACTTTAATGTAATGTAGAAATGTTCAAATTTTTTTTAGATCTAATGAATTACAACTTAACATTAAAATTTAAAAAGAAAACTACTTTTTAAATTACGAAACCAATATAATATCTACGAAAGAAGTTAATCTTAAATTAGATATTAAAAAAGCATAAATTTAAACACATTTTGTAAAGGTCTTTCAGCAGTAGAAACCAATTGTTACTTTATCTAATTCTGTATTTTTACAGGTAATGATTTCGACTGCGATTGTCATCTTGCGTGGATGCATAAACTACGTCACGAAGCCAGAAGTATAAAAGTTCGGACATCGCTTGAGAACTTCGTCTGCAAATTCAACATCGATCCTGCTATGAACTCTCATATGACTTACTACGAAAAATCTATTATAGATAATAACAATATATTTATAGATGAGAAACCACCGGATAAAGAATATAAAGATTCAGATGATCTACATGATGATTTAGATGAAGAATTTATTGAAGAACCGAAGGTGATTAAAAAAGAAAATGAAAGAACTCTATTGCAAATACCAGTTGAACTGTTACCCTGTCCTGCTGCAGTAAAGAGTGTTACGGATAGAACGTACACTTATCCATCGCAAAACGAAGCCAAAGATTATAGAAATCTAATCCTCACATCAAAGTCAAACAAATTTTATCTCTCTCTTATTACTCTTTGTTTTAATTTAATATTTTTAATCTAATGAAACTTTTTAATAGTTCTTTTTAATATCGAGATAATATGTATTTTGTTTGAGTTTTGATTAACATATTTTAATTTTAAACTGCGGATTAAATCCATTAAAAAGTTTTTTAATTTATCACCGAGCTTTATCAACTTATTTGGCTGTTTAATTTAAGTTTGTTTTAAAAAAAGAATTATAACAAAAAGCATTACGAGTAACTTCTTGTTTTCATGGAATATTGGTGTCGTGTAAATAATTATTTTAAGGCATGTAAAATTGTGATATAATTGTAAGAGTTAAAATCTTTATTGTTAATCACAATTATTTATTATAATATTTAATTACCAGAGTCATAACACTATCCTTCAGATCTAATATTCTCAAAGATTACGTAATAAGAATTTATCTTTTTCGACAACAATCATGTTCAAAGTAAATAAAAATATCTATGTAAATAGATTGTAAGTAATTGTACATAATGTGTTTAATTATTGTACGTATTTTTAACAATCTTTTCTATTATATTATATGTTTACAGTAAGTTCTGAACTCATCACAACCAAATCCATTAAACAAGACTCGATAAAAGGCTATTTTCAGAGCTTATTTTAACAGTCGCTTAGTAAACACCTCTCATACACTTAGGGATAACCCATTTAGCATCTCTGAGTGTGGCAGTTATCACAATGTCCTTATCACACTCACGTAGGATTGACGCAACGGGTTTTCGATATATCGATCTATTTCGGTCAACATGTCACCTTTCACGTAATCCACGTCTTCTAAGGCCTACCTCTGCAGCTGTGACCCTCTGCATAACTTATTCTTCTCACAAATGTTTCTAGCCTTCCTTACGTGTGGCTTTTTCGCTATACATTTTTAAAATCACATTTAAAACCAATGTTTCAAACCAAACTAGATATCTGGCGAAAGTGCAAAAGATAAAGCATGACTTTTTACGAAGTTAAATTATATTGTACTTAAAGTCCGCTACACACCTTCGGTTATAACTGTATAGTTTACCTGACAGTACTCATTTTTCCTCTAACACGTATGATTTAAATGTACTCGTACATAATGACAGTACAGTTAAAACTGTTCCGTGAAACTTGGAGGTGTGTCTAGAGCTTAAGACTGTTCCATTTCTTTGCACGTAACATAACTTGAATTGTCCCAAAAAATATCACATTGTTCATAATTAAATGTATTTTATTTTTAATACAATGCTCATCTTTTAAAAATAATCAAAATTTTATCTTTTTATGGTAACGAGACTGTACATATATCAAATTTAAGAAAACCAAAGTAAATCTATGTGACAAGTAAATATAAGTTAGCTATTAAGTATGTGTTCTGAATTTGAAAGTTTTTTTTAATTGAAAAATTACTTTTATTATTTATTTTTTAATGAAGTAATTAAACGTTCATGTTTCAAAAGATGAGTAAATTATTTTCCTTTACAACAGTTTTTCAAGATACCTATAAAAATTTATGATTTTATAGAAAAATATTACCTATACTATAAGATAATTTGAAGTAAAAAGGTGCATGAATGAATCCGAGTATTAATCTCAAATACTAAAAGAAAATGAACTAACTATATGTTTCTGTAAAGATCATTATGTTTTAGTCTCTTGTTAAACCCTACAGTTTTAACTTAAAAGTAGAACAGTAGAGTTCAAACAGAACGTGTGTTGCTGGCGTTATTTGCAACGCCTTTGAAGACTCAAATCAAGTTAGTTACCAAGTTAACAATAAAAAAGCAAAGCGGCAGTTCAGATACTATCGCAACAAATAATCATCATCATCATCACCAGCTCACTATACGTCCCCACCGAGGGGCTCGGCACCTACCCTAAAGTTAGGGCGACTGGGCCATAGTCAACCACGCTGGCCAAGTGCGGGTTGGTTGACTTCACATATATCTTTGAATTTCTTCTCCGATATGTGCAGGCATCACGATGTTTTCCTTAACCGTAAGAACGTCGGGTAAATTAACATATAAAAATTCGAAAAATCGAAAAATCACATTGGTACATGGCGGCGGGATTCGAACCCAAGACCTGTTAATTACAAGTCAAGTTCTTACACCACTGATCCACCGATGCTCTACAACTCTGCAACAAATGGGTAAAAATAATTCTATTCTGACTTAAAGAAATTCTAACATATGAGAACAACTTCCAACCTGTTGCTATGCCGACTGATATTATAAATAGGGCGGAACAAAATTATTGGAGCGTCAAGAACTCTCTGAAATTGAACAGAGCATAAAATATTGCGTACCTTATAACATGTGATTTTCTTAAAATTACATTTCAGTATCAGATGTGTTTTTGTAAATATTTAAACAAAGTCCCATCAATATACAAAAAGATATAAAAAACCTGAGTTTGAAAGTTATGAAAATGTTTTAGGAATACATTGTTTCGTGTAAGGCAACCCTAAATACCTTGAAGGGAGACTTCTTTCCCCATCAGGATAAGAAGCATTATGTATTCATTTACTACACCTTTGCTACCCAACACTTTTTCTGTATTGCTGTTATATTTCATCAACTTGCCCTTATCCCTTACGGAGGGTCGGCACAGTATGTGCTACTCTTCCATACATTTCTATCAGCCGTCATTTCTGAATTCACTCCCTTCTTAAGAATATCCTCTTTCACACAATCCATCCATACTTTCTTCGGTCTTCCTCTTCCTTTGTAGCCATCCACATTCATTCTTAACACTTTCTGGTTTATGTCACCATCGTCTCGTCGCGTAACATGTCCATACCAAGCCGTCATATTTCGTCGTTTGATAAAAAAAAATGACTGCATATAACTATCTACTCAATTTCTATAAAGCTGTTCGAATTGTTTAAACACAAAAGTTAATCGAACACTTGAATGATACTCGTTCTGTGTTGGTAAATAAATTGCTAGTTTTCTAACCTATAAATAAACATTTATCAAAACCGTTCTATCTTTCAGGCAACAACTAAACCCACACTAAGAGCGCGCGCTCACCTTTGACTAAACTATTGCACAACTGTTTACTCTCACGTTGATTCCTATGAGCTTATATGGAGGAACGCACACTACTCGATCTTTACTTGTGCAACTAAACAGTTGAATTGGCTGCGAAACAATCGACAATCGCACAACAGTTGTGCGATACTTTAGTCAAAGGTGTACGTCCGCTCTACTTGTGGGTATTCTCAAAATACTTTTAGAATATAATATTACTATTTAAATCTGGAAAACAAGGCTATTTTCATACAATACTATTGTTAAGAGCTGTTTCGTTTAAAACCGCGAAATGGTTTTGTACGAAGTCCGCAATTTAGTTTTAATCGTACACGGTGTAGCTGACTGGGACATGTTTTTACAAATTTAACTCAAAACTATTTGTTCTAAATTCATATGTTAAAAATTTAAAGTTGCACTTACATAAATTTTGTAGTCTTTGAAGTTTTAACATCCATCCATCCAACAACCCATCTAAACTTTCGCATACATCTCTACTTATTCTTGCAGTACTCTAAACAACCCAACTAACTAGGCCGTTGTAACTGCAGGAATGAAAGAGGAAATAAAAGGAAATCTTTTCAAATATGCATTAGTTAAATCTATGCCAGGATTCTTTCTTTGAGCGCAGGTGAAATATTTAACGAAGTAACTGCAGTTGCATAAGTTGCTTGCTTTTCAAACATTTCGTTTACATACGCTTTACTTTAAAAATACATTTTCATACGAATGTGTTAAGTGCCAACTGCTCTTAACTTTGAATAATATTTCTAAAACTGTGTTGTTTTTAATGTTTTAGTTAAATATTTGTAATTTTTTATAACTGGTTGTAGAGTATGGCAATCCTCGTCGCCATATGTAATTTATGGTGACGTCCGCTCTAGTCGGTAGCTTGAATAGGACTGATTAGCTTCCATGCCGCCATGACAGTAGACAATAGTATTGTCATACACTACACTGGTAATAAAACTATATTAAAAATAAGACAATTTATCGTTCTATTCATTAAAAACTCAACTCACGTCATAAATTGGGGTCTAAAACTGGTGGGAGCCTACATCTAACACATGAGTTAAGCTGTGTTTTCTAATTACATTTATATTATGTCTCGCAAAAGGTAAGGAGTAAAAGGTTAGCATGGTATGGGCATGTTATGAGGAGGGATGAATCACATGTTACAAGGAGAAAGTTAGTTATGAGTATAGAAGGGTACATCGGTAGAGGTAGACCTAAAAAGAGATGGATGGATTGCGTGAAAGATGACATGATCAAGAAGGGAGTGATGACTGAGATGACATTTTTTTTATACGAAAAGGTGGCAAACGAGCAAGCGGCCACCTAAATCCGCCGAAATGGCGAAGCGACCGCTGCCCATAGACATCCGCAATTGCAGTTGCGTTGCCTACCCTAAATCGACGGAGGAGAAGACGCACATAAAGAGGATATTTCCCCTTCCTATGCGTCTCCTCCACCGTCAAATCCACTTTCCCATCTAATCCTTTCATTATAAGAAAAGGGCCGAACGGGAAAGGGACTAAATTTGGGCCATATGTGGCCAAAGAGTTATGTGGAGGACAAAAACCTGTTACGCCGACCATACGGGAGTAGGATAAGGAGGAAGATGATGATGATTATGTGTCGCAAAAGTTTTATTTCTCTATCCTTTATTCCTATAATTAAGAAGAAAAGTGATTCTATCTGTAACTAGTATTTCTGTTTCTATAGTTTTAATCTAGTGCACTTTTACAATTAATTATTTGTCTTTTCACCTACCGCCAAGAACCCCGTATAAACTCAAACTGTAAGCTGATCGCACCAGTACTGAGCTACTGCAGTAAAGTACAGAGAAAACCTTGTATATCCTATTTGACGTTCAATTTTCTTGCATTATCAACGTAATTTTATACCAAAGTATTAATATTATACAACACACTTAACGGTACTTAGTAATCTGGATGGATACCATAAACAACTTAGAAAGCGTTTCAAATACATGTTAGCTTAAACGACAAACCTTTTGTTCCATGACCCTATCACCCAGCGTCGAATTTTGACAAATTATGGCTATTGAGACATTATTTCGAGTAGGCTTGCAAATTGCGATCATTAATAATTTTACGAAAATTATTAACTAGCTTGTAATAAAAAAAATTAAAAAGCAAGTAGCCAGTATGTTCTTCCAGGCTATCTATCCTCTATCGTCACCAGCTCACTATACGTCCCCACTGAGGGAGGGAGCCCTAACAAGGTAGGCCCTAACAAGGGATGACTAGGGCATAGTCAACTACGCTGGCCCACTGCGGGTTGCTTGACTTCACACATATCTTTGAATGACTTCGCTGATAGAGACAGGTTCCATCACTATGTTTTCATTCACCGTAAGAACGCCGGGTAAATTATGTACATGTAAATTCGAATCTAAGACCTGTAGATTACGAGTCAAGTGCTCAAAGCACTAAGTCACCGACGCTTTATAATTTCGCATCGTACTAGTTTAAATACATGTGACCACATAGTTAAAACGTCTGTTTAAATAAACAGTGTCTAACCAATTTTTTGGCGTAATAATGGACTTTTTATTAAAAAATTTAAAGATCATTTTAAAATAACCTTAATAAAAAGGTTTAATAAAAAAAGTTCTTATGTTAAACGGCAATATGATTTGAATTCACATCAACATATCTTCCTAACCCAGGAAATTGGCTAAATTATATTACATTGAATAGGATTACAATGTGAAATCTAGTGAAAGTCGGATAATTGTAAGGGGTCCGGATACCAATTTACTTACAATACTGTGACTGAAGCCTTTTAATTATGTTATAGAAGTTTAAAATAAAATGTATAACAGTATCTCATATAAATGACTAGCTTACCCCCGTGACTGTACGCGTGGTATTAAAACAAAACAAAAGCAAGTAGCCTATGTGTTCTTCAAGACTATCCATACATCTATGCCAAATTTCATCCAGATCCGTTCAGCAGTTTAGGTTACAAAATCTAGCAAACACCAATTCATCCAAATTTTCTCATCTTACTAATATCATAAATGCGAAAGTTTAAATGGATGGATGGATGTTTGTTAGAGTTTGTAGTCTAAACGGCTGAACGCATGCCGATGAAATTTGGCATAGATGTGGAGGATAATCTGGAAGAACACAGACTATTCACTTTTGTTTTTTTTAATTCCACGCGGACGGAGTCGCGGGCGAAAGCTAGTTTATAATATTAGTGAAAAATACGATTAACGAATCACGTATTCGTACACTAAACTAACTAAACAACAACGGTTACACTCACTAAATTCAAAGCTCTTTTGGGGTTCGAAACGGACGGGGGAGAGGGCTCGACACTTGTCCGTGCAGAGATTGGATGAAGTGTGTTTCGTGTAGCAGTTTTTATTTAGTTATGTCTCGCTAAAGTTTACACTAAACTAAATGTAACAGTCACAATTTCCAATTCTTTTCCTTATGTTTTAATTTACATAGATATAGTTAGTAGATAGATTAATTAGACATTACTTGTATTACGTCTAATTTCAATTTAAATTAACTTTAATGATATCATTAGGTAAGCTTGCAGTGCGGCCATTAAGGTAAATTGCTTGTCTGTAAACGATAGATAAAACGACAAAAGTCATCAGTGTTTTCGGGATTGTATAAATAAAATATATTGAAACTTTAACATGATTATGTTTACATCTAGTAGTACAAATTGTGTACAATAATTCCTTAAAAGAGACTTACGAGTATGATTACATCAGAAATGAAAGACTTACGGCCGAATACTGAAACGAACCTTAAATACTACGCTGCGCAAATGCCGTCTACAAACTGATAGACGTAATTTATAAGAAATTTTAGTTTCAGCGTGGCCTTATCATTTAAGATGTTATTACATTTTTACGTTTCAGTACTCGGCCGTTCTCTGAAAAGAGTGTAATTTACAGATAATTTTATATCCTTGGTGCCTTCAATTTATTCAGTCAGAAATTATTTCATGGACTTTGTAATTATAATTTATGGTCTGAGTGTATTTATGGTAGAATTCAACAGAAATGATAAATCTTACTAATATTATAAATACGAAAGTTTAGATGGATGGATGTTTGTTAGAGTTTGTAGCCTAAACCACTGAACGGATCTCGATGAAATTTGGCATAGATATAGAGGATATTCTGGAAGAAAACATAGGCTACTTGCTTTTGTTTTTTTTTTAATTCCACGCGGACGGAGTCGCGGGCGAAAGCTAGTTATATAATATTTACACATTTCATTGACAATGCCATTGATATGAATTACGTTTAAATTGTACAGACATGTCTGTTGATAATAGGTCTGTGACTACAGAGTTATAAAGGTAATATTGTTTAGATAGGTTTATTATAATTTCTCATTTTCATTGTATTAAATTTTAGAAGAGAGATATGTAGGAAATTTGTATAAATACTATCAATGCACTAGTTAAACATCTATGGTAATAGTTCATTAAACAAATTATTTATTTCAATGGTAAAAAATAATAATACCTATTTGAAATGGTAAAAATATTCAGGATATCAATTTCTTTCGACGTACAATTCGCTTTCGAGTCGGAGAAATTTTTCTCAATTATATTCTCTGATTCCTCATTCATTTGAATCTCGAGATGAAAATTTTCAATTGAATTTCGAAGTTCAATATATTTCTCATCGTTAGCAGGTTAATACAAATATAATTTCCGGCATCAGTCCTCCGTTTTGTTTATTTATATTTCGTTTCTCTTTCAATCTTAGTCCCTTTAATATTGGCTTTTATTCAAATTGTATTTCAAGTATTATTTAAATCGTTCGTTTAAAACTAAGACGACCACTCTATTTTTACATCTATCTATATCTATACATATAATAAAATTGGAGTGTCTGTAATATCAAAAGAAAAATGCCAGATTTCGGGAAGATGTATTTGCGTTGCTGATAACGATAATCGCATTTAAAACATTTGTGTCCGTCTGTCCGCAAGCCGCGTTTGTTTCGGATAATAAACGGCTGGGCTGATTTTAACAGCGGGCGACAGCTCGTTGATAATAAAAATTGTGTATTTTCTAAGTGTTTAGGATAAACATTTACTAGTAATCGTTAAAGACATCACAAATTAAAGACTAAAATAGCCCGTGAATAACTTCCACAGTCGTTTTTTTATGTTTCATTCCAGTCGTTTATATTACACTCAGTGACCGATGAGTGCACCAGTAAGTAATGGAATAAAAATAATAATGCATGGGAGTACTATGAGCGCACTCCTTTGACTAAACTATCGCGCAACTGTTCTGCGATTATCGATTGTTTCGCAGCCCAATCAATTGTTTAGTTGCACAACTAAAAATCGAGTAGTGTCCGCACCTTAAGTTCATAGGAATCAAAGATTGACTAAACAGTTGTGTGATACTTTAGTTAAAGGTGTGCTCAGCTTGTGACGTTATCATGTGAAATTGTCCACATACTTTTACAAATAATAATGTTTTTAACAACAATACAAAATTGTTTTAATTAAGATGTCAATTTATATTCGTGTATACCAAAACAGTATTATATATAAATCAATAGATTAAACCGTCGCACAGTACAGACGACATTTTGATATTCAACAATTCGGATAATCCGGCGCCAACTAAGACCCGTCAAGCGAAATATGGTTGGAAATTTCCTTTGTCTCAAATAAATTTAACGTTACAGTACATAATCTGTTAGAGCAGATTATCTAGAGCTTTTTAAACAAATTTTAACATTTAAATTAAGCTTAATTGTAGTTATACTTTGTTAAGTAAAGTTATTAATGAAAGAAAACATAATTAAGGTAATAGGGAAACATGATTATATTTCACTTTCGTAAGTTCACTTATATGGAGGTGCACATACTACTCGATTTTAATTTTGCAACTAAATAGTTTTTTTTTATACGATAAGGTGGCAAACGAGCAAGCGGCTACCTAAATCCGCCGAAATGGCGAAGCGACGGCTGCCCATAGACATCCGCAATTGCAGATGCGTTGCCTACCCAAAATCGACGAAGGAGGAGACGCACATAAAGAGGATATTTCCCCTTCTTATGCGTCTCCTCCACGGTCAAATCCACTTTTCCATCCTAACCTTTCCTTATAAGAAAGGGCGGCACGGGAATGGGACTATAGTTGGGCCTCCAGCACCACACTCATCAGACGAAACGCGGAATTGCTCCCACTTCACGCCTGTCTTCTGTGTGGTCGTGGTATTGCACCGGGCGAGCCGACCCATTCGTGCTAAGATGTTAAAGCGGGCTCTACCACTGTTCAGAATTCTCTGAATTCGCAGTTGAATTCGCTGGGCAACAATCGACAAACGACAATCGCACAACAGTTAAGCCATAGTTTAGTCAAAGGTTGCGCCCGCTCTAATCGTTCAGCTAAAACAGCTCTGTTAGAACTTTCTTTTCAAGTTAAACAGCAATCTCATAATGACCACATAATTATTCGGAAAACTCGAGTTATTGTATATACTCGTAAAAGAAAGTAAATTGGAATGCAGGCTATCATTTTGTAGTTCAAAGAAACAAAATCTTTGACTTAAACGAATTGAATTCATTGTATAAAACGACCATAAGTGAATCCTTTGACACGAGTCGCAAATAAACAAAGAAACTCGGTAATTAAATGAGGACCCGTTGTTGAGCAAGAGTCAATCCCATGAGGAGCCGACAATCTGAAGTATAGTGCAATTAACAATTCTTTTGTAAGGCGACAGTAAAGCTTTGATACCGTAAATCTGTTTAGTCTACAAACTTAAATGAGATTATTTTTGATACATCTGTTCGTAATAAATTCAATT
>LD689004.1:1135953-1147697 GCA_003118335.3 Papilio memnon
AGTTATTTGGAGGACGAAAACCCGGTGCGCCGACCCTACGGGAGTGGGATAAGGAGGAGGAGATGATGATGATGTGCTTACACATTTATGCAGATTGTACATAGCTAATGTAGATTGTCTACAATCCATATAGATGATTGTTGAAATTTTTCAACGAAACACATGTTGACTTACGATTTCGGTTTAAAACAAATTAAAACATTCTGTTTTTTTCAAAAGTGAATTCAATGCACAAAAAAGTTCATTTAAAATTTCAAGACTTAGGGACGTCTTTGCAATTTTTTTTTTCGTGGTCCACTGAAATTGCTTTAAAGAAGTTTGTTCATAGAATGTAAACAGGTCAGGGCGTAATTCCCCCTTTGATACAACCTACAGAAAAAATGTTGTATGTGATATTTTAGCGACTATATTTGTACTAAAATACAGTGAAAAACTTATTAACGTTATACATGAAAGTAACGATATTTTTTTTTGTAATTGGAACCCCAAAATGTTATAGCATTGACTATAGGGAGCGTATTACGAATATTGTTAAAAACAGTTGAATATTTTGTCAAGGACGTAAAATCGGTAATTTTAGCTGTCATGAGAATATTCGTGTTAGACCTTCCGTTATTATAATTTCCCAGATTCATATTTGCGTAATTTCTATACTTATACATTATCAACAATAGTATATTTAGGTTACTAATTGATGCTATATAGTTTAATCAATCGATCTCACCTCGAATTACTTCGACACTAATACAAAGTCTTTCAGGATTAATACGATTCCACGTGGATCGACCTTATCCCTTATTCGATCATTCATCCCCTTTAATAACATCTGGGCCGATGAAATTACCTCGTAGTACAGGAAAGATATATCCCCAGTAATACGGGACGATTGTTCTGTCTAACGCTGGGTTTCTGAAGATTCCATTTATTTTATCACTAGCTTTCGCCCACGACTCCGTCCGCGTGGTATAAAAAAAAGTAAGTGGTCTATGTGTTCTTCCTGACTATCCTTTACATCTGTACCAAATTTCATCGAAATCCGTTCAGCCGTTTAGGCTACAGACTCTAACAAACATCCATCCATCTAAACTTTCGCATTTATAATATTATATTAACATTATATAATATTACTAGCTGTCGCCCGCGACTCTGTCCGCGTGTATAAAAAAAAAAAAGGAAGTAGCCGATATGTTCTTCCAGGCTATCCTCTGCATCCATGCCAAATTTCATCGAGATCCGTTCAGCCGTTTAAGCTAAACATCCCTCTATCCATCCATCCATCCATCTAAACGTTCACATTTATAAGATTAATAAGATATTACCTAGTGATTCATTAATGTTACGTTGGCCTATGTTTCAATTGAGTAAAACTCAAGTTACCTAGCTGGGAAACCGACCATAAGCCGAGTTTCAAGCGGTAACAATTGAGACAGTCGCGAATCTAATTAGTTTTTATCGTACCTTCTGAGTTCAGATTTGAAAGCATTCATTTGTTTCAGATATTAGAATTTTGTTAGTGAAAGATTTTGTTGTCTAAGTACGTTTTAATCAAGTGCTTGGTTATTGTTTATTTGATTGTCTTACTAATATTACAAATGCGAAAGTTTAGATGGATCAATGGATGTTAGAAGGTATGTCCAGAACGGCTCGACGGAAACATAGTCTAGACAACACACTTTTTTTAATTCTGCGCGGACGAAGTCGCTGGCAAAATCAAGTATAAAATAAAGGAACTCATAGGGGAATGAAGTGATATTATTAAGTGAAATGTTGCGTAAAAATGTAAACGAATATTGTATGTCAGTTTGTTATGAAATTTGTTGCTAATAGCGAAGTTTGTTGACATCTTTTGTTGTATTTTATAAATCGATGCTCTTTGTGTTGCGTGATAAATGAATGAGTGTATGTGAGAGCGGGTGTTAGTAACATTAATTTGTATTAAACTTCAGTACATTCATAAATGTATAGTATAATCTATATAATATGGATGATTCCACCTTATTTTGATAATAATCTCGAAGCTATCTGCTCCTCCAGCGGTTTCCAAACAATCATCAACCTACCCTTGTTATGGAAAGTTGGCATAGAATATGCTGCTCTTCCATCTCTATCAGCCTTTATACCTGTATTCACTCCCTTCTTAAGCATATTCTCTTTCACACAATCCATACACTACTCTCTTTGGTCCTGGTCTTCCTTTGTAGCCATCCACGTTCACATTCAAACGAGGATATATATTTTTTAATTATCTGACGTATGATTTTTGATTCTGTTACAGGATTCGAAGGCACACATGTAATGATATTCATTGGTTTCGGGTTTCTTATGACTTTTCTAAGAAAGTACTGCTACAGTGGGGTCGGGTTCAACATGTTCCTCGCCGCTCTCGTAATACAATGGGCACTGCTCTGCCAGTCGTGGTACCACATGAAAGATAACATTATTTACATCACAAAGAAGACTTTACTCGGTAGGTATAAGGTCCTTTTTTGGATGGAATATATTCTAAGCCTATGTCACCATGTAGACCGATTCGTCAGTCCATTTGTATTCATCAGAAAAATATTTTTAATTAATTCAAAGTTTTTTTTTAATTAATTACTAGTGAAGTACAAGGACCTGCTCTTCATCCTTAATGTGAAATGTGTAACTTGTTAATTATAGATTTATTCTATAACTAAATATAAAAATATGTTTGCAGAAGCTGACATTATGGCGGCGACAATATTAATCACATTCGGGGCACTTCTCGGCATCACGTCGGTGAACCAGCTATTATTTATAGCTATCATAGAGACTGTTTTCGCCTGTTTCAACCTTTGGCTCATTTCGTCACAGTTTAAAGTAAGTACATCACCATTTGTTGCAATTTGCATCACAATATTCAAGTATAATGCGGTTTATGGGTAGAGCTGCAAGTCCACGTAGGTTGGAAACAAAACATGAAATCTAGCGGGATCGTGTTCAGGCATTTAATTAATTGAAATAAAAACACACATTGTCATTAACTGAAGGTCAAAGTAACGCATATGTTGATGTACCAACACACACCATTTTAAATATTTGGACCAAAAACCCTGTGCACAGCATTACAGTCTTTTTGGCGTCTGACCTGGTGACCTTGAGATGCGCAATGCGTAATGCTCTCCCTCGCGTTTCGCTATGCTCAACTACATCTAAAATTATGTTCTGCGCAGCGACTGCTACGTACGTCCAAGCCGCCAAAATGTTTTAAAAATTCAATCGATATTTTTCATAGAAATTTTTGTAACATCAAAATATTTTTGATATGTTACAGACAGCTGATATCGGCGGTTCATTGGCTATACACACGTTTGGAGCGTACTTTGGACTTGCTGCAAGTTGGGCAATGGCTTACGGCCGTAAAAAAAGGCCTGATCAACAGAATCAGTTAAATCGGCCAATTTATTCAACCGATATGACGGCAATGATAGGTACTGTATACTTTATATCATTAGTAAAAGTCATTGCATAAATAAATTGCCAGTTTTGTTTGTATGTAAGAATTATTTGGACATCTAATGTGACTGCCTATAGCATAAACTAATTTTAACTATCTTGAGTTATTAATTCCGTATAATTTCCCTGAATGTCAAAAACAGTATCAGACGAACGTATTGATTTTTTTTCTAATGCAGTAACGAATTTTAGTATTTTTTTAGTAATAAATTTATTGCGCAGGTACACTTTTTCTGTGGATTTACTGGCCATCATTTAATTCTGGTTTAACGCACTCAAACGCTGAGTGTCAACGAGCGATCATTAACACATATCTCTCTTTGGCTGCGGCGACCGTAAGTTGAAATGACGTTATAATTTGCATATTTTAACTTTTTTTCGTATACCTCGATTAATCCATAAAATAATGTTTTAAATAAATAAAAAAATATGTCTGTTGTACCACTATGAATTCCGAAACCACGGTAAGGTTAAGTCGCCAGAGATTTTGTCTTAGGAATTTTAAAAAAATAATTTAAAATGTTACATTCAGCGAAACTTTTTAGCTGTTGTACTAGAAAGTGGGGTTGAGCTACTTAGTTACTTAAAACTTTGTATGTTATATCTGATTCTATCAAGCGAAGGGATCAACTGAAGGGAATCCGTTATGTTTTAGGTGACTTCATTCATTGTATCGTCATTTGTTCACGAAGAGGGCAAATTAGATATGGTGCATGTTCAGAATTCTACCCTGGCTGGCGGAGTGGCTGTCGGAGCTGTATGCAACATGCACATTAGTTGCGGTGGAGCCATTTTTATAGGAATTGGTGCTGGATTTATAAGTGTAATTGGATACACGTATTTAACGGTAAGCATTAAAATAATACTATTCAGAATGTTGCGACTCGACGATCTGTAATTGTTTCATATTTTGTCTTAAGACAACGATTCATGAAAGTGTAAATAGTTAATGCAATTACGAAAACTAGACCATCAGACCAATCTACGTATAATTATTGTGAACAAAACTGGACATTTAATAATAATAAATTCACCATTTTGTAACTGCTAATTATACTTACAGCCATCACTTGCTGAATCTAGTGTCATGGACACGTGTGGAGTACACAATTTACATGGAATGCCAGGGGTGTACTCGGGACTTCTTTCTATATTGTTTTCTTATTTGGCCACAACTGATGTTTATGGAGATGAATATGGAGTTGTGTTCCCGGCCTTGGTATGGTTTAATTGATTTATTGTATTAGCTATAAGTATCAAAAAAATATTTAAATATAGGAGATTGTTTGGAAATGCCTTTTATAAAATGTACTATCTTTGTCCGCTTGGAATTAAAAAAAAAAGTAAGTAGCCAATGTGTTCTTCCAGACTATCCTCTACTTCTATGAGAAGCTTCATCGAGATTTCATTCAGCAGTTTAGGCTACAAACTCTAACAAACATCCATCCATCCATCTAAACTTTGGAATTCAAAATATTAGTAGATGTAAAAATAGTGCAAATAATTTTTTTTCCAGGCTAATGCCAGCAACTTAACCGGCGGTCCACCTCAAAACGAGACAAAATCTTCCTCTGTGCAAGCTCTCGCGCAATTTGAAGGGTTGATCGCAACTTTGGGTATTGCGATCATTGGTGGAATAATAACAGGTATTTTTGATCTCTTGTATTCTGAATAAATAATCACAAACGACCTTAAAAAAAGCTTCGTAAATGATAAGGCTACTATTAGATTATAAACTTCTGATTAAAGAAATTCTTCAAGATTTAAGTGGCACTTTATTTCATTGTTTACCTACATTTGTCAAATTATCAATTGCAAATGTCAAAATCACATGACGTGATGACAAACCGTGGCAATCTTGCTTCATTGATGTTGGCAGCTTGTAGCGTATAGTCCCTTTTTCACATTAGGGTTTTTATCTAATTTATTTAGCCCCTAAATTTAATAGCTTAAAAATATATAGCCTAAAGCATGACGTAAGTGTAGGGCTTTTTATTAAAAAAAGAATTATTCAAAAATATGCTGTAATTGCTGACATCTTAGACAACAAAGAAGTTTGTGTTTACGCTTTATTATATTAGTATAGATTATTATAATTTCTTACGGCGATTTCATACTTTAACCAATCAATATTAAAAGAATGCTTCTACCTAAAGGTGCCATATAATTCGTTTTGTTTCAGGTGCATTGTCTAAAATTGCAATATTTGTTCCATTGAAGGAACCGGAAAAATATAACGACGCAGTTGATTGGGAACTCCCTAAGTGAGGTTATAAAATATATGAAAAAGTGAAAAATGTTAGTCTGTTATTGTAAATTTGTGTCATGTTTGAAATTGTTCTCGACGCGTTTGTAAGTTGAGATGTAAAAAATATAAAAAAATAAACTTTAGCACCTGTGACGATTTAAAAAAGTAACTAAAAGACATATAAAATTGAACAATCTGCAATCTGATTTTTATATCTATTTTGATTATTACAATTACATCACGGTTTAAAGTGTTTGATAATGTAAAATGTTTTATGTTTTGAATATAGTATTTTTATTGATGATGCTTTTATTATTACCTAGCTTACCTCTGCGTCTCCGTCCGCGTTGAATTAAAAAAAAAAAACAAAAATAAGTAGCCTATGTGTTCTTCCAGACTACCCTCTATATCTATACCAAATGTATCTAAATCCGTTCAGCCGTTTAGGCTACAAACTCTAACAAACATCCGTCCATCCATTTAAACTTTCGCATTTATAATAATACTAGCTTTCGACCGCGACTCCATCCGCGTGGAATTAAAAAAAAAGTAGCCTATGTTTTCTTCCAGACTCTCCTCTATATCTATACCAAATTTTATCTAAATCCGTTCTGACGTTTAGGCTACAAACTCTAACAAACATCCATCCATCCATCCATCTAAACTTTCGCATTTATAATATTAAGTATGATGTATGTTCGTTCCTTCGTTAAAATTGTTTCCAATAAATATGTTTGGTTCAGTTCACACTAACGGGACAATTTAAATACCAAAATAAAATATATTTCCAAAACGGATTTCGCATTCAGAACATTACACTACAATTTTTGCTTGGTACTACCACCTGGGACTATGGTAAACTTACATCGGTCATAGCATTTTCAACTCTATTTCGTTGTGCAATAAGGTTTGGAGTTTTATAGCGTTAGGTGATCATTTTTCACAGCACGTCAAGAAGAATAAAAGTAACGGTCCACAGCCGGAAATATATCGATAACGTTGTTTGTCCGTTGGAAATAGAAACAGACGTAAACATAAGTATTTGTATTTATTTTATGTATAATGGAAGCGTACACTGAAAAAATATGTTTTTATCTCTACTGGATTTCTTTTCAAATAAAATTTATCTTTAATACGCCCCACGAATCTTTAAAATTAATCGTGATTAAAACTTTCAAATAAAAAGAAACAACAAAAATCTCCCGTTCTTCAATTTATTATTAACATGGAAGAATATTAAATATTAATTAATTTCAACGTTTCGGTTGTAATCTGGAGTTTTAATTTACAAAATATTTCCTGCTCCATAAACAGAGGGCGCTATAACTCATTTCCTCTCATAACTTCCACCTTTCTTGATTAAATTTGTTACGGTAGAAGGTAAATAATGAAAACACGTGTATAGCTTTTGTCTGTAGGTACGTTTAAATATAAGATTAATTTCGCCGCTTTACTTGTAGTGGATCACAAACCTGCAGAGATGCATTTTTGACACATGCTTTTGTCTTTATTCAGTGTGAGAAATGGCAATTTGTGCCTACACAAGTGTCAGTCGAAACCCACAGTAAAGTCAACGAATACAACATAAGTCCATACACAATACAAAGTTTTCCGTTGAAACTAATAGCATATCTATGACAGTGTATTGCGAATACGTGTGGCGACTAAAATCGAAAATTTATATCACCTTGTGTACGAAGTACCTATTAACAAAGGACCCATAATAAACATTTTACCGCACAGATCAAATGAAACAATATTTGCGAGCAAATATATATTTTTAGAATGAAGTGGGGCCAAATATCAGCGTATGGTTTTTCATTACACATTCCGAAGTTTCGTTTTAAAACAACAAACTTTTTCGGCTTATCATCAGTGCAGCAATAAATGTGTGAAATAACATACTATTATGGAGTTTTGTTGGTGTTTTTAATATTTTAATTTTACTCCAGTACTTCATGGAGAGAATGAAGAAGCACTGTGCCGACACTCCGTAGGGAAGGGCAAGTTGATGACTTCATGGATAGATAGCTATTTTCAGATTAATTAAAGATCAGATAACTTAAACAAATACTCTAAACGCTGAAAGTAATAATCGACATTTGAGATCGATACGAAGGTATAATATGATAGATCAGGTTTTTCAGCTGCATAATTTTGAAACAAAAGGTATAATATATTTAAATAGATAAACAAAAATGGATCAAGATGTATCATAGGGGTCAGGATTAAGTGGTGGACATCATCCTTACAATTTAGTATATGATTAAAACTATAGTTACCTTTAGTATTAGAAGATTATGAGAGGTTTAATTAAGATCAATAGTGGCCCGCGGGGAATAATGAAGTAACCTTCCCCGAGCGCAGACAACAGCTGATTTATGGGTCAAGGGGAATTTGTTGAATGTTACTATTATTTTATACTTGTCGGCGACACAGTTCGTTTACGAACTCCGTCACTTTTAATTCTGGATATTATATAAATTATCAGAAAACGCAAATCTTTACCTCTTATTGTGGTTTTTTTTTTAATTTGTTAGTCCCAAGGTTTTCCTTTCATTATGCCAGGACAGATTAAAAAGCAGGAGAGGCAAAATAAAGATAAGTTTGTCTCTATAACATTCATAGAGTTCAAACGAAACATTTTTTCCTTTCAAAAAGTCCATTAAGTAATTTATTTAAACAGAAATGGAAGAGAGTAGATGTAAATTATATTTTTATGCTATGTATTTACAACAATAAGTGAGAATTATTTATATATACGCCGGAAGGGGATCTTAAAAGTTGATGTATAATAAATTGCATGAAAAGCTTAATTATTAAGGGCATGAAGTATTTATTATACACTGATTTCTGTTTCCACGAAATTCATAAGCGACCACCTATTTGTAAAGGTTGTGCAAAACTGGGATCGCCGTGTAAAGTAGAGTAAGAAAAACTTTAGTAAAAGCCTTGAATAGTTGACAGAATTACCTGACTAACAAAAATGTATTTAGATTTAGATTATTGAAGTCGTAATTAGACAGTTGACAAAAAGCTACATTTTAAATTCCTCTGGCAACTACAGAATTAACATAAATCCTTTCGCGATACATCGAGACGAGCTTGTCGCGTGGGCATGCGTTCCGTTTTCGCCGCGAAGTCGGCACGTGACTTGTAATATTATGACCCCATGAATCATACAATGACGCCTCAGCTCCTCACATAATTTATTACCTTCATATCCTTTTATTTACCAACAATTTATTATTCATATACGGTGCCATCTTGTCGTTTGAATTGACCACTGTCATTTAATATTGCCAGACTATACGTACAGCCTTCCACTTGCAATTCATCTGTTTGTTGCGGCAAATTGTTTTTTTAATGCCTGATATTAATTATATTTTATTCGCGATATCTATTCAATATAATTTCAGATTATACTGTAATAAGGCGATCAAGCGGCCACTTAAATTCGCCAAAATAGCGAAGTGAATCTTGCTCTTTACAGTAACAATTTACAGATGCTTCACCTTTCAACGACCCCTTTTCATATATCCACTCTCCTGCCAAATCGACTTCTTATTATTTCCTTATAAGGAAACAGTAGAAAGGGGAAGAGAACTTCCTTCACGTATTTGTTTGGAGTCAGCATTCAAATTTACGTCTACATTTTCTTTAAAAACAGAGATAATAGTTTGTTTCGATACAAGTGTAACGGGAGTGTAATTTCACGGTAAGCTTTGAGCTTAACACTTTCAAAGGAGAGCTAGAGGTGTCAATATCATGAATAGAGTCCCAGCGCGCCGCGTCAACTGACTCGCGCATGTTCTCTGTATTCCGTTCAAAATGTAAATTGATAAAAAGGTCCAACTGGAAATTGAATCGAATGTCACTTCGTGTTATAAAGGCTTTTGACGTATAAGTTATTGAACGCTTTTATATAAATTTAAATAACTGTTGAATAACAGAAAAATAATCTATAACCAGAAATAAAAAGATATGTAGAATTGATCGATTTAATTTGATATTAAACTGGCTAAGATCATAATTTAAAAAAAATGTTTTCGGCTTCAAGGTTTAAAAGTTAATACTTACGTATAAGTAATGTAAGTACCTTAATTTAAAAAAATAACATTGCAATAAATAAAACAAAATTACTTTTATTACTCTTATAAAGGGATCATGTAGCCTTTAGTCAATCTTAATCAATTTTATAATTATGTGCCTTTAATAGAATGTTGTGTATATTATTATTCTCCTAAAGCCATAAAATTAATTCCACATTCATTGTGACTGCACTGTTGCGAGACGTATGTACAAATAAGCATAACTTCGTCGCTTATTCTGATGTCACTTTGCTAACAGCAAAGCGGAGACGAAATTGCACGTGAGTGCATACGTAAGCTAAATATTAATGATTACATTCTTCGTGTCATAATATATGAGTCTCTTTCTTACTTTATATAAGCAACTATTTAATACTAGCTTTCGCCCGCGACTCCGTCCGCGTGGAATTAAAAAAAAACAAAAGTGAGTAGCCTATGTTTTCTTCCAGACTATCCTCTACATCTATACCAAATTTCATCGAAATCCGTTCAGCCGTTTAGGCTACAAACTCTAACAAACATCCATCCATCCATCTATCCATCCATCCATCTAAACTTTCGCATTTATAATATTAGTATAATATTAGTATTAGTATGAAGTATGAAGTATGATTTAATCATTCTAACCGTATTACTGTCTAAACATGAACAAAAGTCTATTGTAATATTCTACTAAGGGCCTTATCATTAAAAAAACTTGGACAGTGTGTTTAAATACACGTTAACCCTTTTGTACCGTGACTCTATCCACCCGGAGCGGATTTTAAACAAATTACTCGTATAAGAAATGAAAAATTATGAATATGCTTGTGAAATGCGAAATTGACTAATAAATATTCAAGTACTTATACCCAACGCAGTTGTACAACTTTACAACTTCGGTTACAGAGTTAAAACGTGTGTTTAAAAAGTTAATATTCAAGAATATGACACTTTAACAATTGCCCCAATGCCGTTCACAAAGTAAGAATAATTTCACTCTCACTTCAATGCTAAAGCAATAGAACATTGTATTTAATATGTAATTTTCCTATTCTTCAATTACAAACGTAATTAACGTCCTCGTTCCTTGAACAAGGTTACATTAATAACTAAATACATAAACTTTCTACGAGAGATAAACAATATCTCGTAACTCAGCTTGAGTAAATATTTAATAGCTTCCTATTTGTTATTCGTCAATATTACGTAAGCCTTCATAACCCGACATCAGGTCGAGGCTATATTGTTGCCTTAATATTACGTCCTTATCGTAAACCAAGAGGTATTGGAAAGGTCCTTCGAGCCGGATTAATATATAGATACGAAAATAAGGTATGTTTTCTTAAATTAAATAGTAAATAATTTATTAGAGATGAAGATTTACCACAAAACTGAGAGGAATGTATACTTCACTTGCGTATGGTCAACATCATCATCAGCTCACTAAACGTCCCCACTAAGGGCTCGGAGTCTACCCTAAGTATCGATAATGTAATACGTTCATAGCGTTCCACGCCATCGTCATGAATCCACACCATCTAGAATCATGAACTGATTTATTTGAATGAGTTATCAATGGATAGTGTTCTCCGGATTACTATAAAAAAGTCACTTTTTTACAAACTACTTTAAAAATATAACGTTTCGAATGAATTTCTGTTCTTAATCGGGTTAAAGTACATCTGCATTATCTGACATGTTAATGCGAATGGGATTACGGTACAAAATTGCACTGGACATGTCACAGTGCATGTAGTCAAGCATACTAATTTCCATCGTCAAATTATTAACAACCAAACTCGTTTGACACATTAGTATTTATCAATCAACGTACGTAACAAGAAAGAAAAAAATATACCAATGTCCTTTCCTAATAAATTTAATCTATACTAATATAATAAAGCGTAAACACACACTTCTTTGTTGCCTAAGATGTCAGCAATTAC
>LD689004.1:1264111-1274687 GCA_003118335.3 Papilio memnon
ATGTTTTCTTATAATGATGGAGGGTCTTGGTCTTCAATCCCCCACGATGACCAGTCGGCTTGGGGAATTTATTAATTTTTTTTTTTATTTCATTTTCTATTTCATTCATTAGTGTAGGTCTCTTACTAGAATAGTAATCTTACTAATATTAAGAAGGCGAAAGTTTAGATAGATTGATGGACATGTTTGTAGCCTAAACTGCTAAATAGATCTCATTGAAATTTGGCATAAATGGCTGGAATCAACACTACACTTTTTTAAATGTTTTGTATACAATGAGTTTGTGCGAGAAACATTGGTAGGTAGGACATATCTAAATTGCTTTTTATTATTGCACAGTCTTACATTGCTCACTGCTATCTAATTGGTTATTTGTATAGAGTAGTTTGTCTTGTAAGAAAAAATACAATTTTAGTGGAACACCGCGGATTTCCGCTACTGTACTTACTTGTAATCAAAATAATAACATTTTAACTGTGACATATATCTTTCAAACGCTTTTACATCTTTGCTAGCGACTGCCCATTGTGCACCAATTTCAAGCACATCTCTCGCAAGAATTAATTCTTTCTGATTAGCCGCTGCATTGTTACTCGGGAGAAAACTCAGCTGTGTTAATGCCACCTGTGAGATAACTTAAGTCAGTATTTGCCTTAAATAAAACATCCAGTTTTTAATTATATAAAATTATTTCGATTCAGAGGTTATGAATTTTAATTGACCAGATAATCTAATTTTAGAGCAAATCTGCTTTAATTCTATCAAAGCGATGAAAAATAGAAAAAGATAACCATTTAAATTATTAAAACAAACATTTTGACAAGTCATCTTACCTTTATTTTATTTAACAACTCACCGCACTTATCAAGCTTTCTTGGTTTTTTAGACCATTCTGTTTTAAGATTTTGATATAACGAAGCTACATCTTTAAGAGAAGCCATTTGGAAAATTCAATTTAATAATGTTTTAAAACACAGAAAAATCTCAATTCAATATTTTTTGACAATTTAATTTCTGCTTGTTCAGTTTTAGTGTTGCGATTACTTGTGTGTGCGCCTGTTAACAAATAGCCAGGCGTAAAAAAGTCGGATCTAAAATTAAATGTTTTCCATTAGCAAATCAAAATATTCGTAGATTTTGTTTTCTCATTGAATTAGTATCAGTTAAGACACCGTATTAACATTTAGAAACGTCGTATTGTATGAAATAATTAAATTGCGTTTCATAGACAAACCACATCCAATATAAAATTTTAATCAAAGATTAAAGAGTAATGTCAAAATTTTCATAAGGCCTGGATTTGATGATTATTGCCGTAATTATTTAAATTATGGGATGAACAGTTTTATTAAACAAATTCTGTGATTTCTACGAAAAAGGTTCATGTTAGCAGTGAGATAAAATATGGTATAAAATGTCGTCACCATCTGCTATAGTGTGCCGTGAAATATTCGATGAAAATAGTCAACCGTCGGCCGATGGTTTGTATTGTTTATTATTTAATATTTTTATTGAGAATTAAATCGAAGAACATGTAAAATTATAATTACACTCTTTATTTGCTTATTTTTATCTGATCTGAATGGTTTAATAAATTTGTTGCTTTTACCAAATGTCATTTCTTTATAATTAAACATTTTATGTATTAGAAAACTTAATATTAATCTATAACAGTGTTGTATTTTGGTCTGAGAAGACAAACAGTTTAAGTAATATTTTGTTCCTAATATTTCTATTAATTTAATTCTAATATTTTATTTCAGAAATATCAGAATATGCTCAACAATTGGGTATTGATCCAGAAAGTGAGAGCCATCTTTTGCCATTGGCGCGGGAAGGTCTTATGCAAGCTCTGCCACCTCCCTGGAAGGCATAGTTAGTGAAGTCTAATATGTTTTTTATAACTCCAGAATTAATCAATAATTTTTTTTGATTTTTTTTATTAGGTAGTTAAGAGTTAACTTTTATAATGTAACTAAAGATAATGTTAATGCTAAGTTAGAGCAATAAATATATATACACGGGCCCAATCCGCTAAGCTAATTCCGCTAATCCATAGACAAGAAACTGAATTGAGTAATAAATATTGTTTAGACTACTTTTATTTGGTTTGGTTCTCTTATTTTTGGTATTTACTTCGGTACTAATTCGGTACACCATGTCAGTAGAGTCTAAAATATACTAACTCAATGACAACATTTATTACATTATTTTCTAAATTTAGAATTCAAATATGAACTTAAATATTTCACATTTATTATGATTAACTTTTTTGTTGTAGTTTTGATGAAAAACTCCAAACTCACTACTATTATAATGAGGACACAAAAAATACGCAATGGGAACATCCTCTAGATACAGTCTATAGAGAGCTGGTGAAGAAAGCAAGAGATGCCTCTATACATGATGATACTTGTGCTTCTGTGCAGGTTAGTGAGGAGATAAGGGTTGCCGAAATATGCCACGACTGGCATATTTCCCATTGTTTTTATAAATTTTATATGAACTTGCTATACATGGTTGACACCAGTGGTCACCACATCACTTCTTTCTCACTTCTTGACCACATTTATGGTTGTCATGTAACCCTAACAGTTGTTAATTTAAATTTATTAGTTTAGGAAAAAGTAGGATTTCAATTCTAAATTAGTTAACTTTACTTAAGTCAAATAATGAAAGTAAAAGCAGAAATTTGAATACAAAGTCACATTCATAATCTTAATTGTCACTTATTAATCTTTATATTTATATCTCTCAACTTATTTTGTAACAGCGTATTTTAAGTTGTGCAAGACAATTGTTAAAAGAAGGCCCTGCCTACTGATACACAGTGATTACTAGCTCAAGATACAGAGTCCCACTGACTGTACTAAACTGTTTTAGATCAATAAAGGATTTTTATTTTTTTAAGCAGTCCCTTATGGTCTATTTCATGTATTAAATCTGCACTAAAAACTTCTTAGGTATGCAAACTACTCTGAGTCAAAATTTGGCAAGTATGGTATTTCATCACACCCATGTGTACAAATTTGTTTTTTCAATTTCAATTATAGGAACTACCAACTTCCGAGGATAATACAAAAAATCTTGAACGCGTCGAAACGAAAGTCGAAAGTGATGATGACGACCTTTCAACAGACAGCGAAAACCATCCGTCCGATGTGAAAGATGTGAATGCCCAAAGACGTTTGACGCCTCTCGGACGTCCTCCTCTAGCCCCTCTATCGAGACTAGACAAGAAATTAAGTGATTTAAGAATATCACCCTTAAGACGTAGTGTTGATGGTCCAATTTCCCCCAAGCCAGCGTTAGTTAGGAATACCTCAGATAGAGATCTGTTTAGTCGACCAACTTTTGAAAGACCAAAAATGCTGTTCAAGCAACAATCAGAGATCATTGACCTTAAGATGCATGTACTAAGTAGTCCAGAAGAGGAAAACTTCAGCCCTCTATTATCAACTGCTAAAATAGACAAAGGATTGCCATTTTCAGGTAATCTTGCTAAGAGAAAGTTTGGATGGATGGATGTTTGTTACTACATATCTCCAGAGCTACTTAATAGATCTTGCTTTAGTTTGGCATAATGTAGAATATAGTCTGAAAGGGTACTCATGAAGTATTTTTTTAAATTCTAGTAAATGGAATTGTGGGTAAAAGCCAGTCTGTAATATAAAAATTGCTTCAAGAGTTATTTTCTGATATTGTCTTTTCTTTAAATAAATAACTTTCTTTTCCTTTACTCTTATATGTGTATTGTTTTAGGTAAAGGCAATATGTTTATGAGACTATGTAAATCAGATTTGCCAAGTCCAGACACAGAGAAGTCGTTGCCGGGTGATTCTGTAACTAAAAGCGACCCACCAAAAGGTATTCTTAGAGAAAAATCTGATTCCTTTCAAAGGAAACATGAGAGTGCAATTCTGGGAAGACCGAAACAGACTTATAGTTTTGATGAAGATAAGAAAAGTGTCAGGTATGTGAATAATCATACTTATTGACTTGTATCTATATCTATACTTAATTTTATAAACAAGAGAAGAAAGATTTGTATTTTTGTAACACAAAAACTACTAGGTCGATTTATAAAATACTTTTATCATGAAAAACTATGTTTCACTGACTAACATAGGCGTTGTTTATTACTATTTCACAATTCCACGCGGACGAAGTCGCGAGCTACAGCTAATACTTACTAATATCATAAATACGAAAATTTAAATGGATTTAATTTACAGCCTGAACAGCTGAATGGATATCAATTAATTTTGGCATAGATGTAGTGCAAAGTTTAGAAGAGCACATAGGTTTTTAATGAAGTAATTTAAATGTAATTTCCAGATTCAAATTAGAAAATGTTCCAGAACCTACCATTAGTCCTGGATCTAACAGTTCATCAGATCAAAATGAAGGACAAAGTTCAATAATCAGTGCTCCTCCTGTTTCCATACCAACTCTTGGACCCTTATCACCTATCATACCTTCATCACCTATTGTCCCTTCCCCTGTCGTGTCGTCCCCTGTACCAGTATCACCGAGTCCGAACCCGGTACCTTTATTAAATACTGTTCATCTTTCACCTTTAGTAACCAGACCTCCCTTGCCACCGAGACCACATATTACAGAAAGTCCAAGAGAACCCAAAAGTAGCTCCGATAAAGATTCATTTGGTAAGTTCTGTAAATTGTAAAATATCTAGGTTTTTTACTAATACTATGTGAAAGTTGGGATCGATAAAATATTTCTAAGGACACAAATTCAGTTTTTTTCAACAAAGGACCAATATTAACCAATCAATAACAGAGTAAAGTAATTTAGCAGAGTCTTTTTAGTCAGAGTTTTAAGTTAATTGTATTTACAGATGGGGATATAAGAGAAAAATCACCAAGAAGACGTATTTTGAAACCATCACCGTCAGATTACATTAAACCTGATTTATTTCAAAAGAACTTCCAGAAGATATCCGATCTGGTCCGCAGAGATGGAGATTCTACTCCTGTCAGTATTGAGGAACCGTCTTCTGATAAGGAGGGTAGACCAAGGTAAGGTGAAATGGTAAAAAAATAGGTTAAAAGTCATAATCGAATGTCAAACTACAAAATAAAAATGTATATATGTGGTTTTGAGGATCAATAGAAAAATGTTTCAAGTGAAGTATTTGCTATGCCATTATATGTCTTTGCTTGAAATGTACCTTTTTTATTTTGTACTGTTTCGTAAGTTCTAACTGTTAATGAAATTGTATTAAAATGTCTCCATAGATCACCAATGATACCACAGAAGAATAAAATATCGATAAATCTAATGGAAAGTATAGATTCAGAAACATCAATCGATTCTCCGGATAGAGAATTCGCTAATATCGATCTTAATGATTTAGACGATTCCATCGAAAGCCACGAAAGTCAAACAAAAGATAAACTCAATATTGATAATGAAAAAAGTCCCAAAGAAGGCGAGGATTCAGTACAAAATCATTCCAAATCCTCAGAACCGAGTCCGATCAGACCTCAGAGAATTTCAGACATGCCAATCCCACAAATAAAAGTACCTAAATTAGATTTCCTGTCTAAACAATCTAAATTCACGCATTCCGATTCAGAAGATTCTAAAAAATCTTCCAATAGAGAAGATGTTAAAACAACACCTAGATCTAACAGCATTGATATACCGAAAGATATGAAAACTCAAATTAAATTATCTCCCACACCTAGTTTAGGTTCTGATAGACCCAGATTAGATTTTAACAAGACTTTTTCACCACTTTCTACTTTTAAACCTTTAAAGTTGAATGCAACTAATAAATCATCCGATTCTGTAAATCTGGGTAAAACAAGTCCTAGATTAGATGGAGTTATAATATCCCAAGGGAAAAGTAATTCAGATAATGTGGTTGTTGTTTACCAATTTGAAACTCAGGAAGAAACTTTTCCGAAAGCAATCAAATCTCCCTTAGTACCTGATATGGGTACGAGAGATTTTATCGAAAGAAATAAAAACGATGAAAGAAGGAGATTGGAGTTATCGATGCAAAAAGAGTTGGAAATAATAAGAATGGAGTGGTCCGCTAAAGAGAAGAAAATGAGAGCAGAGTTACAGGAAGAGATAAAGGAAGCGGAACAGAAGTTTTTGACTGAAAAGAGAGTAAGACTTAATGAACAGGCAGATCGACATAAACAGGACATGGAAGAGGTAAAATCTTCCTGAATAAGTAATTTTAAGAAATTTAGTAACTCACGTAAATAGCTGAACAGCATTTGTCTTTAATTTCAAGTTATTCTGCTATGTTTTTATACTAATAAAATAAACACACACTTTGTTATGTAGCATATTAGCAACCACAGCATATTTTCGAATAATAGTTTTTCTAACAAAATCCCTGCATTTACACATTTAAATGCATAAATATATATTTACACCCTGGTTAATTTAGTGTGTGAAGAAATTAGAAAAATTATAACGCGAGAAAGAGACAAAAGCTATAAGCTAATAGAAGTAAAGAAGCAAGAAGATTGATGGTAAAGGCAATTGATAGCCAATGGCAAAGGCCTTCGTTATCACTTGATATACCCATCATTTTTCAGTAACGATAGTAGTTTTTTAATTCCATATTTTAGTGTACTTATTCAGTATTTTCATGTTAAAGATATTTAAAAGAAACATCTTTTTTTACCGGTAACTTCTTTGTATGGTAACATCTCAATGTCAAATTTGACATGCCGAGTCATTTCTCAGTGTTTGAATTATTTGCTTGTTTGTGACTGACTATCGGACACCAGGTAGAGTTAGTGAGATTATGTAAAAAATGTTTCAATTAAAGTGTCAACTATGCTGTCTCTATATACTTTTTGAATCTCTTTGATTGGTGTATTTCCAGGCGTTATCTTCAGCTGAACGTAATCACGAGCAAATGTTGCAAGATGCACTCAAAGAGTTAGAGAAAAGACATCAGAACGAGGTGACGTCAGCGGAGAGACAACACGCAGACAACATGGCGCGGCTGCGGGAAGAATATAAGATTAAATTAGCTGATGAAACTGACAGTTTGGAAATTGGTATGTATTTTGAAAACATAATTCGTAAATAATTACTTTAAGACGCTTTATTTTTTATTTTATGATCTATGATTTTGTCTAAGTGACTTTTAGCGCTTTGGATTACAGTGATAATGTTATTTCTAAAGACTAGCTGTTGCTCGCGACTTTGTCTACGTGAAATTAAAAATTAATAAAAACATGTTCCTCGCTGATGTCGTAACTTGTTGTGTAGTATTCGAGTTATTTCAATATAATACAAAAATACAAATCTATACTAATATTATATAATAAAGCGTAAGCACACACTTCTTTGTTGGCTAACATTCAGATTTGAGTCAGCAATTACAGCATATTTTGGAACAATACTTTTTTTAATAAAAAGCCCTACACTTATGTCACGCTTTAGGCTATATATTTTCACGCCATTAAACTTAGGGGATAAATATTTTGGATAAAAAGTCTAATGTGGGATAGGGACCATACGCAACAAGCTGTCAACATCACGGAAGCAAGATTGCCATGGTTTGTCATCATGTCATGTCATTTTCACATTTGCAATTGAGAATTTGACAAATGTAAACAATAAAATAAAGTTTTTATAATTTCACGCCCATGAAGCCGCAAGGGAGCAGGTAGCCTTTATAATATAGAGAATTGAAATATTTGTAAATATACTCCGACGAACTTGACACTCAAGTTAACAAAACTATAATACAAGGATCTAATGACACTATACCATAAGTTTTTATACCCATCAGTCCAAATAAGTTACAAGACTACACTATTTCCATAGGTAAATTGTAATTTTTGTAATTGCGTTTGTTTTATTTGATAGATAATGAACGTGCTCTCTGTGAAGTTAGAGAACAGTTACAAATGAATCTGAACAGAGAGAGAACGCGAATGATAGAAGAGAACAGAGCTACTATAGAAACTCTGCGGGAAGAACACACGACAAGAATTACTGAACTAAGGCATGACTATCGAGCTGAGGTAATTGTTTCTTGTATATTTGTTTATTTTTTAGTTGCAAAAGTTTCTTGGTAAAGTACACTTGGATTAACTTTCCGAGTACATTGTGCATAAGTTTAAAGGTATTCAGTGATTGTAAAGTAAAAATTATAATTTATACAGACATTTTCCTCAAGATAAAAAAAACAGTGTAACAGTATGTAATGGCTGGGTATATGTTCCAATTTTATAAAATAATTTGGTAAATAAGCAAGCGATCACCTGAATCCCATGGCCAAAATGGCGAATCGACCACTGCCCATAGACATCCGGTATTGCAGATGCGTTGCATAAACTTAATCGACAGATGAAGTGGATATTTCTCCTTCCTATGCGTCTCTTCCACCACCAAATCCAATTTCCCTTCCCATCCTTTCCTTACGAGATAAGGGTGGGAAGGGAAAGGGACTAAAATTTGGTCTCCGGTACGCATATTCATCAGACTACGCAGAATTTCTCCCACTTAACGTGTGTCTTCTGTCGTATTGCACTGGGTGAGTCGGACCCTTCGTACTGTTTAAACGTGCTCTACCACTGTTAACAAAGAGATGTATGAAAGAGCTGCACATACTGAGCCGACCCTCTGTGGGATAATGGTAAGTTGACGTGTCCAGTAAACCATGTTACAACTAGTAGTGTGATGTGTGGTGTGACAAGAAAGGATAAAGTTAAGAATGTGTACATTAGAGGAAGTTTGAAAGTAGCGCTAGTGGTGGAGAAATTGAGAAGCAAAAGGTTAGCGTGGTATGGACATGTTATGTGACGAGACGATGGGGAAATAAACCAGAAAGTGTTAAGAATGAATGTGGATCGCTACAAAGGAAGAGGAAGACCGAAGAAAGTATGGATGGATTGCGTGAGAGGATATGCTTAAGAAGGGAGTGGATTCAGATATAACGGCTGATAGAGATGTTTGGAAGAGTAGCACATACTGTGCCGACCCTCCGTAAGGGATGAGGGCAAGTTGATGATGATGATGAACTAGTAGTGTAACATGGTATACAATAGGTGGAGAGGTTACGCGCACAGCACGCGTGCCACGTGGAGGAGGTGCGTGCGCGTCTTGCGGGAGAGCGCGCGGCGGCGGCGCGCACGCGCACCGTGCCGCACGACCGCGACCGCGCGCTGCAGGACAAGTACCGCTGCCTCAAGGAGAAGTACGCAAGACTCAAACATGACGTCAAGGTAATTATACTGTTGGCGACTTCACCAGCGTCAAATTGAAAAATAATAAAAATATTCATTTGTTACTCACAAATTACCTTTCTAACGGTGAAAGAATTTTTTAAATCGATCCAATAGTTTTTGAGTTATTTCAATACATACAAAAATACAAATGTTATACAAAAAAAATATGGCGGTTACACTACTTGATTTTTAGTTGTGCAACTAAACAGTTTAATGGGCTGCGAAACAATCGACAATCGATAATTGCACAACAGTTGTGCGATAGTTTTGTCAAAGGTGTGCGCACGCTCTAAGGGTTGACTAAGCCTTAGTTAGGTACCAAATATATTTGTTTTGTCACTTTAACATACTGTATAACAAGTCCTTCTGATATGTTTTATGCATTTGTCGTCTTTTCTCTAATAATTGCTTCGGTTTCAAATGATTGAACATTGTCAATTAATATCCGTTTGTTCTACTTTCAGATGTCGATAGAGCGTCGCAACAAGCGCCGTGAGATGAGCATGACCACCGGTTCAGAAACTGAGAAATCTAACTCGCATAAAGCTACGCAATCTATTGACAAGTAAGATTGTAATTTACTGTATCAGTGCGGCAACCACATGGAAGTATAAAAAATATATACATTTGTAAAATTTTCAATTGTAACTGTCAAAATTGAAATGCACAAGACAACGAAAGCCTTTGTCATTGCTGCTGACTTAAAGTTTTTGTCCCTTTCCCGCTTGACAATATTTTCTAATTTAAATATCCTATATATTAAATAGCCATGAAAATATGTAGCATACAGACGTTTTTTTTTTATAACAAACAAAAGAATTGTTCACAAACATACTGTGATAATATCCTACATAAAAAGTGTACGTTTTATTATATTAGTATAGATTTAGAGCGTGCGCACATCTTTGACTAAAATATCGCACAAATATTGTGCGATAGTTTTGAAGTCAATTCAACTGTTTAGTTGCACAACTAAAAATTGAGTACCTCCATATAAGCTCATAGGAATCAAAGCTAGACTAAACAGTTGAACGATTGTTTACAAAGGTGTGTTCACGTTCTTAAAATTGAACGAACGATTGAATGAGTCAGAATGAATGACTTCTGTTCAGATGTAAAGAGGCGAATGAGAAGAGTGTGATGGAAGCGGAGCCGCGAGCGAGACGCAACAACAACGTCAGGTGCGACAACGAAACATCCGCCTCGGAGAGTAATGCGCATAAATCTGATAATAATAACGACTGGAAATTGAAGACTAATGTAAGTATTTATCATTAAACTAGCTTTCGCCCGCGACTCCGTCCGCGTGGAATTAAAAAAACAAAAGCGAGTAGCCTATGTGT
>LD689004.1:1324884-1337557 GCA_003118335.3 Papilio memnon
AGTCTGCGACACTTATTTTCACCATAAAGCTTACGTCGGAACACTTCAGGTATCAACTATTTATTACTTAAACGTGATATCAATTTTATTTTGAATTAAATATTAGCATTCACTCAACGCTACTTCTAATTTTAATTTCTAATGTAGATAATAACAAGCGCTATAAGATCTGACACAGTTCAAAGAGCATGCATAATTAAACTTTGAGTTTGTAATTACATTTCTCTGTACACTGGGTGTATAAATTATTATTTTTCATTCATAATTTATTATTCTTAACATTTAAGTAAAATAAAATAAATTCATCATCATCATCATCATCATCACCAGCTCACTATACGTTCCCATCGAGGGGCTCGGAGCCAACCCTAAAGTTAGGGGGTGACTAGGCCATAGTCAACCACGCTGGCCAAGTGCGGGTTGGTTGACTTCACACATATCTTTGAATTTCTTCGCCGATATGTGCAGGTTGCATCACGATGTTTTCCTTCACCGTAAGAACGTCGGGTAAATTATGTACATATGAAAAAATCGGAAAATCACATTGATACATAGCGGCGAGATTCGAACCCAAGACTTGTAGATTACTAGTCAAGTGCTTCAACCACTGAGCCACCGACGCTCCAGCGTCAAAATAAATTGCGCTGGTAAAAATAATGACACAATGATGATAAACCATTTAAAAATGGCGCAACTCACGTATGCCGTAGCTGACTATTTTCGGACCTGTCGAGAGTCCATATTGTGAGTGATCCAGTCCAACAAATCAGTCCGGGGGGTCTAAAATTAGTCGGTCCCTTCGGTTTATATACGTGAATGTAGTTTAGAATTAGTTAATAATATCTAAAGAAAATTTTAACAATTTAATTAAAATAGATAGAACAATTACACTACAATGATAGTAATTGCATAAGTCAATTATAAAATACATTTATCTTCATTAAAGGTGGCGATGGTTCATTAATCACGGCGAAATCCATTAGAGGCTGTGATTACACCGAGTTGAAGATATTATCATTAAAATTAAATGTCCTTGAATGTCACTGAACTAAAATGGATTTACATGCATGCATAGAAAACCCTTACATAATTACAGAAATAAAACATTTGTACGGTTATCTTACAGGATGCAAGGATTTATTTTGAACATTAGGGCCGATATAAACGAATAATAACTGTCGATACCGGCTGCTTCAATGATTCCCTGTATGTCAGGCATTTTTCAATCTAAATGTCAAAGTAGGAGTGTTTGTGCAGTTTATTAATAAAAATCATCAATTAACAAAGAATTAAAATGCCGTGCAATAATGAAATGCAAAAGTAATTTAATGTTATTGCCGGTTTCCCGGCAGTTCATTCTACGAGCATGCTCGTTGCAAATTTATGTCGTTGCATATATTTGTAAATTATTACGCAGCAACATACGGTGCGTTCCCTAGAGAACAAACATACCTATTTAATTATTTTAACAATAGCTTCCGTTAAATTGCTTACATAAGCGACGGTTTGGTGTCTGGAAGGTAAACAAATGACTGTGGAAGTCGTAATTTAGAATTCCAGAAACATGCGTTTTATTTTCTGTTTAATCGTCGAGTTCCATTGTCGAAACATATAGACGAAACATATCGTTATCCCTTTTTTGCCATACAGAGTGAGAGGGATGAAAAAATTATCTTTTAAATAATCTTACTAATATTATAAATGCGAACGTTTAGATGGATGGATGTTTGTAGCCTAAACGGCTGAACGGATCTCGATGAAATTTGGCATAGACGTAGAGGATAGTCTGGAAGAACACATAGGCTACTCACTTTTGTTTTTTTTTAATTTCACGCGGGCGAAAGCTAGTATGTTAGTAATGTGGAAACATTACCACTGAAAATGTTGGACAAAATGTAATATACTTTTGAAAGTAACGTGACATTAATTTTGTATTGGTTTAATTAAAATAAGGGATTTAAATTTGTTTATTGGAGCAAGGGAGAAACGAAAGGAGTGTACACCGAAGTGATCATAGATGCATATGGTCATATGCTGCAATTCACCAACACCAGACGAATTACAGCTGCATTGCCTTTAAGAAAGTGGTACGCTTGTTTCTTGAAGGACCCTAAGCTTATAAAAGAAACATAAATAAGACAAGCGTCATCGAGGAATATTAAAGGATTTTATTCTCTTCAAACATAGTGTAACTCCGTTTAAGATTTGTGTTGCTAAATCTGAGATTTGGTCCCATTAAGTAATCACGTCAGGTCGCCGGGGCTCGGATCATATTACGCGGCCGACGCCGAGCGAAATATAATCAACGAGTGTCACACTTAACAGACAGATGGCGAAAATTCGTTGAAAACTTTTTGTCATGTTTTTCTAAGAAAAAGAAAAACCCTCTTATTGTATTTTTCATAGACGGTTATTTAATGGAATGAAATCAAATAGGTATAGTTTAGAGCGTGCACATACGTAAAACTAAACTATCGCACAACTGTTTAGTCTCAATTTGATTCCTATCAGCTTAGAGAGATGCACTACTCGATTTTTAGTTGTGCAATAAACAGTTGAATTGGCTTCAAAAAAAATCGACAATCGCACAACTGTTGTGCTATAGTCAAAAGTGTGCGCCCGCTCTTAAGTAAGCCTAACTTTGGATTTAAATATTTTTAAAATGGTTGTCACCTGTAAGTTCTTAAACGAAATCATAAAAGATTGTGTCCTTTGCTTTTAGTTTTTAAGAGATTATTTGATATACTATCATTTATGAATACTTTGGCATAAGGAGCGCAATGCGAACTAGATTTAATTAATCCATTAAATTCATAAAATGACGTTGAAAGCACACTGGAATGAGACTGGGGACTGATCTTTGTTGCAACAGGAAACGCTTGAGTCCAGCTGACGATTACTAAAAGACTACTGCAAGTTGGATTTCATGCTCAAGGAACGGTTTGATTTGTCATACTTAAATATCAAAGCTTAAAGCTTAACAGATTCAAGTATTCCTTTAAAAGTAATTTCGCTTAAACATTTCCTTTTAAACAAGTTTGAAATCACGTCAAATTATTCTAGCGTTACTAAGCATCGGTTTCAAAAAGGTTTTAATGCAAAATGCTTCGAGTACTTTTGAATTTAGTCACAAATACAGCATTCATTTGACGGAAGCTTTAGTTTGTGTTAAGCTCAGTTATGCAAACAATGCGGGCATAACAAACTTTATTAAATTCCTCAATTTTATAAAAAAAAATCTACATAGATATATATTCTAAACAGATTCGAGAATCTAAATAATAAAGGAAAATGATTTCTCTTCTATACTTTTTACTGTTACTTGTACCTTGAAAAATTACTTAGCGCTTCTCCTAAGGCGATTATGTCATCATAAATCAATATTCTATTAGCACAGCTATATATTGTCTCAATGCCAAAGAGATCTTTCAAGTTGTCTTTATATCATACCAACCGATTTAAGTAACATAGACTAAGAGATTTATTGAGTTAAAAGGTTATCAATCCTTTGAATAACGACGGTATTAAAGGTACCTTTTGAAATACATCGGATTGTTCAAATCAATCCAAGAAGGTTCAAACATTTTGTGGTCAGTAACAAAGAGGATTGTAATTCTGGATCTTCTTATATGGAATAAGCCGCTTAGATTCGCGCCTTTGACAGCTTTACCAGAGACGAGACTTCCTCATTTGAATTTCTTATACGAAATTTACATTCTCAAAATAAACGACCGGAGTATAATCCGATCTTATTTATACTTTAATTCGCAACACGAAATGAGAGATTCTCTCAGTCTTAAATAGTGAGAAGATTCTGAACGACTAGTAGCGACATCTATTGACCGACAGTTGCTTATAATAAATTTCCCTTAATGTATTCACGTGTAGTAGAAGTAGGAAATCCATTAGCTTCACTTCATTCCGTTCTTATTTATACTTCTATACTAATATAATAAAGTGTAAACACACACATCTTTGTTGCCTAAGATGTCAGCAATTACAGCATATTTTTGTATAGTTATTTTTTTAATAAAAAGCCCTACATTTACGTCACGCTTTAGGCTATATATTTTCACGCCATTAAACTTGGGAGTAAATATTTTGGATAAAACCCCTAATGTGGTAAAGAGACCATAAGTTGCTGCCAACATCAATGAAGCAAAATTGCCATAGTAAGGGTAATTGGTATTTTGACATTTGCAATTGATAATTTGACAAATGTATACAATGAAATAAAGTTTTTATAATTTCATGCGGATGAAGCCGTACGGGAACAGCTAGTTTATTATATAACTGGCAACATTGAAGTATTCAACGCTTCTATATTTTTAACTTCTTACAACGCATTAGAGTACTTGTTACTTTGGTAAACGAATTTAACGAAATATCTGTGATTCTACCTTAAAAACAAATGACGATCTATAAATAGAATTTAACAAAAAATACACCGTGTTCAAATAAAATACTAGACGTAGATGACGTAATAAGATCTCTACCCGTTTGAATAATTACGTATTTTTATTTAAATTACTTATTCTGGGTTGCTGTAATTTCCATCTATTGATTACCTATTGATTCATTAGTAAAACTCAAGTTACGTAGTTCGGAAACGCATTTAATGAAATCAAACCATCAACAGTAATGAATGGTTGGATTTTGTTGAGAAATCGGTCATTAATGTCCTATCTATTCTACTGTTTGTGTTTCTAGAATCGTATACATTATTTAAAGCGGATTAAAACTAAGAATCCTTGTTCTAATTGAGGTTTAAGTCTTTATACAATTTAAAGCTATTAAAGGCAACATGCAGGCTGTACCGTAAGTCCGTGACCGCAATTTATTTCGTTTCAATTTAGTGCTGCTGCTTAAACCTTACAGCGTACTTGCAATCGGAAAGAAACGAAGGGGAACTAAAACTATTGCAGCTTTTCCACTTTATAATGTTTGGTTTAAAAAGATAAAAAAAGAAAAAGAATATTTACTATTTTAAACTCCACCAAAAACAAACTAGTTAATATGATATACAAGGAAATAATATAATTTTTGTACATTACATTTTTGTATTTCATTGTATTTATGCAATTTCAACGATTTTTTTCTTGAAATTATAAAAAATAACATTGTAAAATGTAATGCATGATGTTCCCGTATTATTTCAAGTCGACGATACTGCACGTGTCTTATCTATACTAATATAATAAAGCGTAAACATACACTTTGTTGCCTAAGATGTCAGCAATTACAACAAATTTTTGAATAATTATTTTTTTAATGAAAAGCCCTACACTTAAGTTACGCTTTAGGCGATATATTTTCACGCCATAAAACTTAGGGGGTAAATATTTTGGATAAAAACTCTAATGTGGGAAAGAGACCATAAGTTGCTGCCAACATCAAGGAAGCAAGATTGCCATGGTTTGTCATCATGTCATGTCATTTTGACATTCACTATTGATAATTTGACAAATGTAAACAATAAAATAAAATTTTCATAATTTCACGCAGATGAAGCCGCACGTGAACAGCTAGTTTATTTTATAAAATACAATTACATTTTAACGCTATAAAACTAATAATTTATTTGAATGAAATTCAATTGAAAACAGTTTCTATTCTGTGAGCGCGCACTATCCGTTTCAAAACATCAGTTCGAAATACAAATCCTCTTTCGAGCAATACATTACGAATCGATATTTTACTACCACTTTAGTAATGAAAGGAAATGTTTACTAAACTGATATTTTCAAACATTTCAATATTCAATAGCATTCTTTAATGGATGAATATAGTATCCCGACAAAATAAACCGTTCTTTTCAATATTGGCTCTTCATATCCTTAAAATGAGAACTGTTTACATTTGACTCGTACATGTAAAAAATTGTAACCCCCAATTCTACCACGTTTGTTACTTTCGTATGTTCTTTTTTTTGGTTTCGGGGGGGAAATCTTCAGAAAGATACCCTTCTTTATGGGGGGAAGGGTTATGTGAGATTTGTACCCACTAAAACCCCTTCGGTGGCCAGCCTCTAGTGCCATAGAACAGGGCTCCCGGATCTCTGTAGAACTCACCGGAACCTTCGGCACTTAACCACACAATACAGGACGTTGCCTGATCTTCCTATGGCACCATCCTCCCGGACCATTTTGATGGATGATCGTATGTTCCTAGCATTTAACATCTTTTAATTAATTGGAATCAGCATTTAGCTTAGCTTAAAAGCTATGTTAAAAAGCAGTAGAAGTTAAAATAGTAAGTCTCAAATGATAAGGCTACGCTTAAACTCTGCACATCTGAAACTAAACTATCCCACAACTGTTTGGTCTCGCTTTGTTTCCTATGAGCTTATATAGGGGTGCGGACGCTACACGTTTTTCAGTTGTGTAACTGGCTGTGAAACAATCGACAATCGCACAACAGTTGTGCGATATTTTAGTCAAAGGTGTGCGCCCGCTTTAATTCCATTAAAATTTTCATGTCTGACAGATTGATTGGCGCTTGCGAATCGAAGTGTTTAAGATTAATTTCAATATTGACGTTAGTTTTGTTAAATAAAAACAATAGAATGTGACATTGCTATTTCCCTATCATTTAGTCGGCAGCATATAAACTGTCTATGAAAAATATTGCATAGTTATGTTGCTCTGATGATCCTTTTATTACGAAATAAATGGCAAAGCCTTATTCTTGCCGAGCGCTACATTTTAAGTGCAGGTCGCTATACGTTTTGTAATAAAGGATGAGAATTTACATGTCGGACATTTTAGCGTGCATTATACTTGAGGAAAATACCGAACAATGTTATACATAAAGCAGCGTTAACGCGCCCCTTTATAAAACTTTTTGAGTGGAGATGATACGCTGGATTATAAGAATATTTAAATAATTTGTCAAGTATTTGCATCATTCGTCCTTCGTACAAGATGGCAAAAGAAACGAGCGACGTGATTTTACCGAAATAGGGAAGTGACGCTGCCCATAGACATGCAATCGTAAAAGCGTTGGCTACTTTTAATCGACAGAGAAGAGACTATTCTTTGTCATATATCAGCACTTATCATTTTAACTTAATCATTTGGTGTAAACTCTTGTAAGATTATGGACGAATTTAACTGCACATCGCCAAACCAACCTAACATGGCGTCAAATTTTACGCACAGCACCAATGTTACGTATATTTCCCAGTGCTGTGATAGTCAAAGCTTGTACCATTAAAGACAACGACGTGCAGTGCCGTTACATTGCTTAGAGCTTGCATTAATGATTACTGTCAATGTTGGGCTCAAGCGATAACCGTAAAGGATCGTTCCGGCTCAAAGGCATACGGCTTTGTGTTCTGTGGCTTTGAAGTTTGATGTAATCAATCTGAAACGATACAGAATCACATTGAAATCATCATCACCAGCTCACTATATGTCCACACCGAGGGGCTTAGAGCCTACCCCAAGTTAGGGGGGTGAATAGGCCATAGTCAACCACTATAGCCAAGTGCGAGTTATTTGACTTCACACATATCTTTGAATTTCTTCGCCGATTTGTGCAGGTTACAACACGATGTTTTCCTTCACCGTAAGAATGTCGGGTTAATTATCACATTGGTACATGGCGAGATTCGAACCCAAGACCTGTAGATTACAGGTCAATTGCTTAAACCACTGAGCCACCGACACTCATTGAAATAATAATGAAAATTAAGTAAACACGCGATTTTTAACAGTTACATATATCTATAGAGAATCTAACAGACCATGATAAAACATATTTGAAATTAAATTATTCACCTTTATAGCATCTTAATTTGTAACGATATGAGTCCAAGTTGAATTAAGAATATCACACTTTTACTGTCGAAAGAATTGAAATCTTCAAAACTAATGTAATAGTTAGGCAACCAACATATCGCTAGCTACTAAATAATGCAAATATTTTAATTAACAATTCCATTGTATCTCCCAAGTTCAAGTGAGGTTAACACAGCTTGTGTTGAATAATTGATAAAGATTGCAGGACTGTTTGAAGACCTGATGGTATTTCATTGCTAATTACATTTCGTAAACAGCGACAGTATTAACAGATTAACTGAAAGCATAAGTAATGATGCTGTAGGCTATTGTACACACGTCTCTACTGAGTTTGGAGCCTACCTAAAGTTAGGGACTAGACCTTAGTCAACCATATTGACCCAGTACGGATTGGATGACTTTACACATATCTTTAAATTCTTCATGGATTATGTAAGATTGTATTGTCTGCATTACATGTCTTTTTACGTATGTTTTTTGACAGATTAGGTAACATTTCGAAGAACACAAAGCGGTAAGAAGGTCATGTAACAAGATGTCTAAGAAACTTTGTACTTCGTGACATGTGTTTGCTTTCTGAATACTAAGTTCGTTAATATAATTAAGATGTTATGTTTTGAAATATAACTTATGACGTCTGTAACTTAATATTGTGCTTATTGTATGTACTAGCTGTTCCTTTGCGGCCTCATCGGCGTGAAATTATAAAAAAAAATATTTAATTGTTTACCTAAGTTTGTCAAATTATCAATTGCAGATGTCAAAGTGACATGACATGATGACAAATCATAGCAATCTTGCTTCCTTGATGTTGGCAGCAACTTATGGTCTCTTTCCCACATTAGGGTTTTTATTCAAAATATTTACCTAAATATAGCCTAAAGCGTGACGTAAGTGTAGGGTTTCTTATTAAAAAAATATTCAAAAATATGCTGTAATTGCTGACATCTTAGGCAGCAAAGTGTGTGTTTACGCTTTATTATATTAGTATAGATTATTACAGTAAATGTCACTACTATAGTTGTGGTACTTATTTAATTTCCAACAAATAAAAAGATTTTTTTTATGACTTATCAATATTAATAGAATTTTAAAATTTATTTACATTATAAAAATTAATAAAATGGTATCTGGGTATGATTACTGTGATGTCAATTTAGTAATAATTTATGAAAATTATAGGGATAAGTATGAACTATATCTTCCAAAGGAACACAATGAATACATTTGCGTAGAGAATGTGTAAATTATGTGCGAGCTACGCACGCGTAGCATGTTGCGTAGTAAGTGCTACGAAACCGTAGCAGTTGCTGTGTTATGCATAAACATTGTAGAGAGCTTTTTAAATAAATACTAATTTAAACCAAGTTATTATAACTTACTTTATTCAAGTTATTATATCAGTAGTAATTTTAGTAATATAAGGCGAAGTAGAAGGATGAAGTTATAGACAGTGGAAAAGTTCTACTGTTGGTAATTTTACGATTCGTTAATATAGAATCCATCTCGTTAAAATTTATTTTTGTAGAAAAAGACGGTCCTCTTTATCCGAACCCGAATTTAAAAACAAATATATTTTACCAAGTAAATGATAAAATATTCTTCGTAAATGAATTTTTTAATCTTTTCGGAGTGAAATGAATAAAATAGCCGATGCCTTAATTATCCGGTGACTCTTCTTGATTCTGTGGAAAATGTTTTTTCCTACTTATTTCGTTGTATTCATTCCTCAGTGGGCGGTTTTGTAGGAAGTTTGTATTTAGTAGAAGAGTATTTTTTTTAATTAATGAGTAGAATTAATGTCCGACCAGTTATTCAAATTAGGCCGAGATTAATTATTTTAAAAGATTTAGGTGTTATTCATTTAAATAAAAATTAAATTTTATATTTGTTTTTTTAATTCATCTTGTTTATTGGTCATCTTACCGATCTTAAAATGCGAAAGTTACGATGGATGTTTGTTACAGTTTGTAGCTTAAACTGTTTAACGGATCGCGATTAAATTTGGCATATATGTAGAGGATAATCTGGAAAAACGCATAGGCTACTTGTTTTCTACGCAGATGGAGTCGCCGGCGAAATCTAGTAATATATAGGTAAGAAAATTTTCTGATTCTAATTTGTAATTATACAAATATTTTACGATTAAAACATTTAATAACTTATTCTAAATACTATAATATAATTTTAAATAAATGTATCCACATTTTACAGTTCACGATAAATTAAAAGATTACGTTTTAATATATTATACAAAAGAGATTCTTCAACTATATTTAACGAGGCTTAAGTCTAAGTGAATTTGCATTGAAAACATCATGGATTAATTTCCCAACATGATTATTTTCTCGGGAGATTTATTTCAAGCTCTATTAAAAAATGAATCAAGTATCGAGCTTAAGAGACGCTTTGTGCATAAATACTTAGCGTATATTTTTTATAAGAAATAACCCGTATTTTTATTTAGAAATTATTATCTATACTAATATTATAAAGAGGACAACTTTGTTTGTTTGATTGTAATGAATAGCCTTGAAAACTACTGGACTGATTTTAAAAATTATTTCACCGTTACAAAGGTAATTTATCTGTGGGTAATAATAATAGTAATCTGTGAGTATAGGCTATATTGTTTCATTTCTTTATTATTATTTTAAAATTTCATGCGGACGCAGTCGCGGGCAAAAGCTAGTTTTAAATAAAATTAAACTTATTATATAGCCGGATTCAGAATAGATTACTAGTTACTTATAATCGCTTACTTCCCATACAAAAACTTCACTAAGTTGCACAGTTAATATCACACTGAATGTGACTGCGATCACTTATAAAATTTCAGTTAAGTAATTTTATTTATTAATTAAATGTTTTTAACTATATTTTAAGGTTTAAGTTAAGATTACAAAATTTATGTGACAAGCCCTGTATGGATTATGTTTCAATCAAGTATTTTTCAGACACCCCTTTTTAATATTTGCAGCTATTTACCGAGAGGGTTGATTTAAGGACCCCTTGTCAACCTACGTACAGGTACATTAGAAATGACAAAGGGAATAATTAAAATGGCACGAATGTACATATGTGAGAACCCCGCTCTGCGGTTGTCAAATCTCCCGCTAAGCACGGCAACTTTAATTATTTTCATTTGTTAATAAGGCTTGCTTAATTAACTTGGAAGCTTAATTTAAGTTTTAATCAAACTAATTAGTTGTTATTCAAATGTAATTATGAAATAGTTTTACAAAATAATATATGTAGTCAAATTCAAGCTTCTCTTTTAAGCAGAGTTCGGGAGAGTACCAACAGCATTCTAAGAGGGCTAAGTGACAAGCCCGACTGCCCGATCATGGGACACTGGCGGCGCGCACATATGCCCGTAGCTGGTGTCAGGTCCCCTAGATCGCTTTTATTTAGTCTCTTCTTTTCTTTCTGTATGTGTGTAATGTATTGTAATATGTAATTCTTCTCTCAGTGTAAATATCATATGTGTAATATTATGTTACACGAGTTAAATAAATTGTTATTATTTTTATTAATCCTAACATTTGCTGGTTGGAGTAACAACTACAGTTAACATTTAAAACATTTATCCGTACAACTGACGTCATACAGACGTCATCTATAAAATCGTTCGTATCGTAGTTATGAAGAAAAAAAGCTTGTACGGTGCAAACCTTTTATGACAAAGGATCTGCACTTGTTAATGGAATGTGTCTGGTACGCAAAGAGACGCGGCTGCGGGAAGAGGGAACTGAACAATAACAGAAATGATGAAGGTGCATTTGTGAGAGCGCTCAGACCGAAATGCGAGGAGGTTTTATTCACTTTTTCTAACACTCGCCTCTGTTGTGTGTTTTACTTGAGTAATTGGAAATCGATTATCGATGTACTATATTATATTTCGATGAAAGAAATTGATATTTGACACTTATAATAACATATGATTTACTAATATTTTGCATTGTTATGAAGTTTTAATTTTAATAAAGAAAATTTTTAAAACACTTTTTCTATCAAATGTTATTTTACGACTTCTGATGTAGGTGACAGTATCTTTTTTAGTATTCTTTAGTATTATTTTTGCATTTACGTATTATTATGTTTAATAAACACAAATTGTTTACACAATTATCCTTCTGTGTTAATTAAGAAACTCAAAACAAAGTGCGTTCAGTTCTACTTCGGTAATAGCCTTCTGAAAATATTCTGTTTCCATTATGCAAGGAGCCAAAGCCAAGCGTAGTTAGATCTCGGCCACCGTAGCGTACAGACGTGTCCCGACGTCGGCTGTTCGATCGAATTGTTACAAGTTCGTGCTAAAAACAGTGTCGGAAACATGCTCACTTAGGTAGGAATTTTTATTTATATATGCATGTGTTTTTAGTATAATTAAGTTTACTTTGCCTCTTAAATTATCGCAAGTATTCCTTAAAATATTGGATGTCGACGAAAGAAGTTTTTAAATTTAATTTATGTAAATGGTCTCATTTTGTATTAAAGTTTTCCGGTCGGTTCAAGGTAACCTATTGCTTATTTTCATACTTTACAAGTATTCGATTTTAGACTTATACTAGAGTTGTGAATTATTTATTACTAGCTTTCGCCCGCGACTCCGTCCGCGTATAATCAAAAAACCAAAAGTAAGTAGCCTATGTGTTCTTTCAGACTATGCTCTAGATCTATGCCAAATTTCATCCAGATCCGTTAAGCGGTCTAGGCTACAAACTCTAACAAACATCCATCCATCTAAACTTTCGCATTTATAATATTAGTAAATTGTGTCGCTTATTTACAATAACTTTAGTATATTATGATTTTGTTTATTTTTTATAGCTAATAATAATTTGAAATACAACAAAACAGAGATTACA
>LD689004.1:1383048-1394256 GCA_003118335.3 Papilio memnon
CTAATCTTTCATTCGTCTCTATCTTTCCGATCTCTTCCGCTGTTACCCTTTCATCCTTCCACAGCTGGGCGAAGCTGTCATGGTTAGTTTGACTTTTAAACCGGATGTTAACCTGTAGGTCTATATGGACTTATTGTCTATCATTAAAAGTGTGTAGATAGTCTAGCTATAATGAAATATATTTACTTAACAGAAAAAAAACCAAGCACCCAAATTTTATAGTTATAAATTTTTATATTTATTCACGTGTGATATAACAAATAGGTACTAATATTTATTATGAAATCATCAATTTACATATGTCAGTATTAATATTACTAATATTATAAATGCGAAAGTTTAAATGTATATTTGTTACTACGTATCTGTAGAACAGTTTAACGGATCTCGCTGTTGTTTAGCGTAGATATAAAATATTAGCTTTCGCCCGCGTCACCGTCTGCGTGGAATTAAATAAAAATTGAGTAGCACATGTGTTCTTCCAGACTATCCTCTACAACTATACCAAAATTTCATCGTAATCCGTTCAGCCGTTTAGGCTACAAACTCTAACAAACATACATCCATCTAAACTTTCGCATTTCTAATATTAGTATGATAGTCTTGATGAACACGTACTACTAATTATGTTTTTATTAATTCCGCACTGACGGAGTCGCGTGGGACAGCCAGTATTATAATTTTTAATATTACAGTGTCTACTACCAGCTAAGCGATTGTAATAACTGAATTATTTTCTGTCTCATCAGTTAATGATTTAAGTTCAAACCTTTTAATTAAATATCGTCTTGGAAGATTTACTTTCAAGCCTTTTTACTTTAATACCTATTGTACTAGTAAATCCAACGATCTTGGTGAAATTAATTTTACTATATATTTTGAAAATTTAATCAAGTTGAAAAGGTTTTAATTAATTAATTTTTCTATCTATATTAAATTACGTTCTTCAAATACTAAGGTTTAAGAAAAAATTGCCTAGAATTTCTGAATTAAGCAATTGAGATTTTTATTTTTATTGCGTACCAACGTTACAAATCACTTGAAGTTTGATTTAAAACTAGCTGTTCCCGTGCGGCTTCATTCGCATGAAATTATAAAAAGTTTATTTCATTGTTTACCTACATTTGTCAAATTATCAATTGCAAATGTCAAAATGACACGACATGATGACAAACCATGGCAACCTTGCATCAACATCAAGGATGTTGGCAGCAACTTATGGTCTCTTTCCAACATTAGGGTTTTTATCCAAAATATTTACTCCTTAAGTTTAATGGCGTGAAAATATATAGCCCAAAGCGTGAAGTAAGTGTAGGGCTTTTTATTACAAAAAGAGTCATTCAAAAATATGCTGTAATTGCTGACATCTTAGGGAACAAAGAAGTGTGTGTTTACGCTTTACTATATTAGTATAGATTAAGATAACAGTTTTCTACCCATATGTGTTAAAAATGTTTTTATAATAATAATTTTGAATTTGTTGAAAAAAGGCTCTACCTCTAATTACTCCGCAATGAAATTCAAATTAAATTTAATACGGACAAAGTCGTGTGAAAACTTAGTAAATACGTAATATATGCAATTTCACTATACGAAGTCAGGAAGTCCATATAAATCATCTTGTATACAATTGTGACAGTTTCTTCTATTATATGAACAAATGGGTTACATTCAAAAGATCATTGTTTTGTTTTATAAAGGAACTAACGGCAAGGGATAGAATTAAGTTTATCGCGTCTATTGTTGGTTACTTTGTTCTTGTTCAAGTAATTTAAGGAGATAATGGATTATTTATATTGCAATTTAAGGAAAATTTGTGCCCCTCAAGGAGGAAGTCGAAAGTCTTAGTGCCTATATACGTATACGTATGAAACATGCAGAAACATTGGTTTCGTACTAATATTGTAAATGGGATTGTTTGTATGTTTGGATGGATGTTTGTTAAAAGATATCTCCTAAATGGCTGGATTTTCATAAATATGGCACATGAGAGCATAGTCTGGAACGTAGGCTAAGATATTTTTAAATTCGGCGCGTTATGAGTCGCCCGCAACAGCCAGTTCTACTATAAATGGTAGAGCCCGCTCTAACATCTTCGTACGAATGGGCCGACTCGCCTGGTGTAATACCACGATCACATAGAAGACAAGCGTGAAGTGGTAGCACTTCCGCGTTTCGTCTGATGAGTGTGGTGCCGGAGGCCCAATTTTAGTCCCTTTCCCGTTTCACCCCTTTCTTACAAGGAAAGGATTTGATAGGAAAGTGGATTTGACGGTGGAGGAGACGCATAGGAAGGGGAAATATCCTCTTTATGTGCGTCTCCTCTTCCGTCGAATTAGAGTAGGCAACGCATCTGCAATTGCGGATGTCTATGGGCAGCGGTCGCTTCGCCATTTCGCCGGATTTAGGTGGCAGCCGCTCGTTTGCCACCTTATTGTATAAAAAAAGTAATAATTAATGTTTGTAGATTTAGGCATTCGTCAAAGTATTGCCAACTTCACCGCGTAATTTTATACAAAGTCTCAAATATGAACAAAGGAAATTTCAAGTAAAATTTCATTAATTTCCTTATTGACTTTCGTTTTCTGCTTAATTTACTTGTACACAGGAGGTAAAAAAACGAAGGTTGTTTTGGCCTAAAAAATTATACAAAGGAAACTGAATAATTGAATATACCCCAGTGGCTTGAAATTTGTCGCCTTACTACGGTTGCGCACTTGACTTCAATTATTAACAAAAGTGAAATATAGTACATTCTTGTTGTTGCGTTTATAGCCATAAGTCATAAGTAAACTTACCAAATGGTAACCTCATTTTTCCTTGGAGTAATGGAACCACACAGGAACACGTCTATTTCTAACATAAAGGAACATACACCCGGAAACATAAGAAGCTAGTAAAAAGAGGTTCTTTTTGGTGACTTTCAAATCATCAAGAGATGGCAATAAATTAAATAAAATCGAATTACATTATCTTTTGTTGAAAATATGATAGGATTTATTACGATGGATGAATGGATATAAATTACTCTGGCAAAGTTCAAATCTGAAAGAGTAACAGTTTTTACAACAGACTTCCCAAAAGAAAAAGGTCATCAATTTATCTATTTTTCTTTTATCTATTTTTTAGTTATCAATTTCAGTAAAGTGTACCTCAACAGTAAACATTTTGTGAAAGTAGAGACATCTCCTTGCTGGCCTTGAATAATGCCTTTAGTTTAAGATGGAGGATTTCTTTAAAACAGTAATTACATTTTTTCTTTCCATTGCCAATACTAAATCAACAATAAACCGTCCTGACACGATAGTATAACTTAGGAAGTGCTAGAGATTATTAATTCCTCCCAAAAAGTACTTCACACAACAGATAGAGTGTATTGAAATATTTTATTTTTTCAAATGGAACAGCAACATCTAAACGTGTATTTGTACAACCGAGTCACAGAGTAAACATTTTCTATAACTTCAATTGACGGACTGGCGATCGCGCTGATTGATTTGATGTGACACTGCGTCAGCATTTCATTTAAAAAAAATATTGCATTCCTAGATAAAACAACACACCCAAAGGTTTTTTTTAATTTGATAAGAACAGTGTCATAATATTTGTTCGCTCAACTATGATAATGCCAAAAGCAAAACTTTGATATTCCTCTGTATTTTCAGTAATACGTAAATTAAATTCTCAATTCAATTTAAAACAAACTTAGTTTTCCTCATGAATTTTCTACTGAATTACACTCGACGTTGCATGATAAACCTCTATGGGAACCGGTGCTTATGGAGCCATTTGTGAGGTCAGTATTATTATATGAACAGCTCTAAAAAGACTCCAGTTAGCTAAACGTTCCGTGCTGAAATCTGACAGGAAATTAAAATGGGCGGGCCATGGAGCGAGGTATATTGAGCGGGCGGGCCTTGACAGCCTCCGATAATTCACAGGATGTTGTCTGAGCGATTGCAAACAGTTTCCTTACTTTATCAATTTTGCATATTTTTATCTGTTTGCAATTTTATAAGAATACTAGCTTTCGCCCGCGACTCCGTCCGCGTGGAATTAAAAAACACAAAAGTAAGTAGCATATGTGTTCTTTTAGACTATGCTCTCCATCTATTCCAAATTTCATCAAGATCCGTTCAGACGTTTAGGCTACAAACTCTAACAAACATCTATCCATCTAAACTTTCACATTTATAATATTAGTAAGATTATATTTTACTCGTATAAAAATTAATAAACAGTGTTTTCTACATAATATGTACAATATGGCTTAGATTTCTCACTGTTTGTCTACTTCTTTAATTTCCACTACAACTCAAGTCTCTTACGTAACTACTGTCTTTTTTTTTAATTTTGTTAGTAATTTATGTACAATCAAACATTTCCTAGAGTCGAAATAAATCGACAACTGCCGTGAGAATCATCCAAAGTTTGTTTAACCACAAATATCAAATTTTGTCAGTTATTGTAAGTGTGAAAAATGACAGGTCCTTCAACAGCGTCAGTTCTCACGCTTACTGGTTAAGTTAGAAATAAAAAAGTTATAATTTTTAGTTCTCCACACAATATCTCCAAATAAACTGTTAAACGCAAATAATTTCAACAGGAAGTTTTATATGCCAGTTAATTTATTAATAGTTTAATTGGTCATTATGAGGTCTCAGGGTTAAGTCGTTTTCAAATGTCTCTGAGTGTGGCAAAGAACAGTTGATTCTAAAATTAAGTTTTCATTTATGTAAGCGTAGGTAACAGGTAATTAGTAAGGCCTTAGTAATTTACACATAGCATTGTCCTTTTTAAATTGTAACTAACTTATACATACTTTACGAGATCACGTCGCGAGGGCGGTCTATTCAATTATTTACGAAATAAAACCTAGCGAGCCGACACGTAACATTGGACAATGGGAATATCTTCACTAAAGACTATAACAAATAACACCTACTTGTGCCTGTCACCGACCGTATGTTAATATTGTCAGTTTTAAAATATCCCAAGCCATATTGTAAAATCGAGAACTGACCTTGAATGATTCACAATTATGATAAATACTCGTAGTTCTAATGAATTTATAATATAACTAGCTTTCGCCAGCGACTCTGTCCGCGTGTAATTAAATAAAATAAAACTGACTAGCCTATATGTTCTTCCAGACTACGCTCTGCGTCTATGCCAAATTTCATCGAAATCCGTTCAGTCGTTTAGTCTACAAACTCTAACAAACATCCACCCATCAAAACTTTCGCATTTATATTAGTAAGATGAATCGTTTTGTTAAGTCTTACATATAAGTCACTTGTGTAATCTACCGCTGTTACTGCCACAAATACATTGACTTTAAACTATACTGAACAATAATTATAATGATAAGCAAAACAACCATCAGCAAGAGAGGTGTTGCCGCTATACATGTGAGATATGCAAATATGTCATTGCTATCAATATGGACTTTTATAATAAAAGTCCATACAACAACAGTAGCCATTGGATTTTCGCCAATATCCATGCATTTTCAGTCGATAACACTAGTGAAAATAAAATATAGGTTTCTCGTCATTAATATGGGAATTCGTTTAAAGAATTGATGAATTATAATATATCCGGGCACTTTTAAAATTGTCATAGATTACAATTATTCGGTGACAGCTATTTGACCATTAGACAATCAGTAAAGTTTATACCTGCTTATTATCTGCGGCCCTTTTGTGGGAATTTAACTACCTGGTTATCTACCTGCCTCTATTTTACATCCCTACCTGTTTACTGCGGTTCTTGTGTCGCCATTACAAAGATTTCATTTTTAATGATCATTGTCATATTTACTTGAAGCAAAACTGAAAAACTATTATGTATTTTACCTTGACAATAATAATTCTGGTGTAATAAATATTTTAACACTCATTCTTGCTTACTGAATTTGTCATTCCTTAGTATAATGTAATACGAGCCTCGAAAACCATCTTTCATTTTATCCAACTTTCCAATAACTAAATAAACTCCGTGGCAAATATTTAATAACATTTTCAATGTCAACTTAAGGTGGCACTTCGACAAGTCTTAAGAATTTATCTTTGAACTGTTATTTTATGTATTTACTCGTATTTATTAATTTTTACTATCCCTATAGTTACTGTTCGTCTTACCTAATATTTGTAAAGTTTTAAAAACAGATTCCATTTAATACCGAGAAATTCCGAAGACTTGACTTGTATATTTGTACGATAGATAAATCAAATGCAGAAATTCTTATATGAGATATTTTTGAGCTGAAGGTATAATATACAATTTAATATCTCTGAACAAAATTATTAAGATATGAAAGCTCTTTCAATTCACACATTATATTACAAAGACAAGCAATTCCCTCGGGATGTTTTGTAGACATTTAAGTATTGAGAAAATAAAATTTTGTTTAATACTTTCGCTCACCCCGCGGCTGAATAGCCCATTTGATCTCTAAATAATGGCCTCCGAGAGACACAAGTTACATCGATGTGGTATAAAGATGTGACATGGATCTTAGATAACTTTTAAAACTTTATAGGAGCAGTATTTTTTTATTCAACTATATGTAAATCTGTAGATTTTAGCAAAATGACTATTTTTTTTTAAGTTAAGAGAGCGGGCGCGCACCTTGGACTAAACTATCGTACTACTGTTGTGCGATTGTCGATTATTTCGCAGTCAATTCAACTGTTTAATTGCACTCCACAGTTCATAGGAATCAAAGCGGGACTAAACAGTTGTGCGCTTGTTTAGTTTCAGGTGTGCGCACGCTCTTATACTGAGACATTATTAAGGCAAGCCTTAATAATGTCGCAAGCGAAGGACGATCTTGACGAACAAATAATAAATTACTTATATCAAAAACAGTGTGGTAATACATATTTATGGTGAAACTAATAACGACGTTTGACGTCAAAGAATTATAATTCAAGAAATTAAAACACGTATTTGACTAAACACTATCTAACTAAATTTTGTGGTAATATATTTTTTTTTAAGATGCCACATCCATGTTAATTCGTAGTTCTATGTGCTCTTCTTTGTCACGTACTAAAGATACCATCCCGTACGAGTTCTTCAAATACGTTTGGGAAGAATGCAACAAAATGTCTCCAACTCGCTTTATTTTACGCTATTATAATAAAAGGTAAGCGAACGTTAATATTTTTATACGTACACTCTATACGTTAACGGAGAATAACATAATACAAATATTTAGGTTAAATACATTATGACGAAATCATAGATTTAACTGTTAGAAAAAACTCAACGCATATTGAATAGTTCTTTAAATTTTTATGTAAAAACCAAATTTTTTAAATTCTCACTTAGTATATTTTTTCAACGCTTTTATTTCCCATTTCTCGCACGTGTATTCGCAATGTTTTCGTTCTATACACGATCGGAATTTAATTTAGATTAAGCCAGCGTTTGAAACGTTTGATCGATTGTACGATTACGAATCGGTCGACCGATCCGTAAAGACACGTTGAAATTTTCACAAGACCACTTTAATTAGATCTCCATCGACTACGTTTCGTCAATCAAAGTGATCACTTTTTGCGGCCCGTTAGATATTGGCTGCTTGCAATGTTATTGATTTAGGATTAAGGACCTTAAATTCGATTGCTATAAGAGTGGGATTCTATTGACATTGGTTTAGAGAACTTTGTTCAATACCACACATGTGTTGATTGGCTTCGTTGACGTTTAAGAAGATAAACGATCATCGTCATTTGTCATACGAACCCCCATTGCAACTTAGCACCTACATTTTTCCTATTAAATAAACGTAAAGGGAATTTACTTCGATTGATTGATGTCTTATCATTCTGTTACATCACTAATACTTTTTACATTACAAAAAAATCACGTGTGATTCTTCTAAATAAAAATGAATCAATACAAAATTGAGTAACTCCCAAGTATTATTTCATTTTAATTTAAATTACGTCCAAGTCAATGAGTGTTGCACCCCTAAAGTAAACATTTAACGTAAACAAACACCCTTAGAATGCACCCCATATAATAGCGTGGAATGGATCGGCAGCCCTCGAACAATGAGCAATCAGTGGGTAAATTAAACAACCGCCTTTGTCAACACAGAAGCAGTAGTCACTGGGAGTGGCATTAGCTAAGAAAACATATCAATTGTATTGTTTTAGATAATTAAAATGAATACAAAACTCGATTTTTTTTTTTAATAAAACTGGTTGAAGGGCAGAAATGTATCATGAAGGCATACAATAAATATTGAAGAATTGGAAATTGCGCAACAAGAACAAAGAATCCCTCGACTAAGCTACAAATTATATTATCAAGGACTCTTATCTTACTAATCTTACTAATGTTAATATTATAAATGCGAAAGTTTAGATGGATGGATGTTTGTTAGAGTTTGTAGCCTAAACGGCTGAACGGATTACGATGAAATTTGGTATAGAAGTAAAGGATAGTCTGGAAGAACACATAGGCTAATCACTTTTGCCTTTTTTTAATTCCACGCGGACGGAGTCGCGGGCGAAAGCTAGTACTTTTAAAAATGCTCTCATTGGTTTTCTAGTATTTACCTACATATATTCAAGTGACAAAAGTGAGTAAATGTATACAATTTTATAGTCGACACAAAAACACAGTCAAACAGTCTCTTGCACAAATTGACTCATCTGGTAGTAACTATATCCGTGTAGTCCTGTCCACCCCTTGTTTATTTAGCGTGAGGATCCTCCGCTGAATGATCGGCTTATTTTGGCGTAGATAATTAAGTAAGTAGAATACAAAGGAAACGTACGCCGGCAACACATTCGTGAGATTTATTACATAGTAAATGCTTTATATTTGTTAATGGGAATTATGCTAATTAAGTCATGAGAATATAACTTTTGAGTGGTATTTAATAGACAAGCTGCTTGAAATATATTCTAAGTGTATTTTCGTATTATTCATTTATTTATTTTATTTTATTTCAAATATTAGATACAATATCAACTTTTACTTTGGGTTCTTAAACCTTTTGTGTAAAGTGTGTGAAGTGCACAGATACTAGCTTTTGTTACTTCATCATCATCATCACCAGCTCACTATACGTCCCCACCGAGGGGCTCGGAGCCTACCCTAAGTTAGGGTGACTAGGCCATAGTCAACCACGCTGGCCAAGTGCGGGTTGGTTGACTTCACACATATCTTTGAATTTCTTCGCCGATATGTGCAGGTTGCATAACGATGTTTTCCTTCACCGTAAGAACGTCGGGTAAATTATGTACATTTTTATTAATTATAAATTCTAGGAATAAATAAAGCCTAAGTTACTCAATGATATTATAACTTTCTAATGCTAATTTTTTAAAATATATTATAAATCCAATACTTTTTGAGGTTTTACACACAAAAATACAAATGTTTCCTCTTTGTAGCATAGACAGATTGAACTTCACTTAGAAGTTCGTAGAATCTTTATAACTTTTAGTATTGCCAGCTATTAATATTGTTATTTGACTTTAAATCGAAAAAAAACGAGTAAGTAATCTGTTGTTTAATTTGCAAAGTTTTTAAAAACAGTCTGCAAAAATTTTGCAATTTACAAAATTTTTGATCGCAACATATAAAAATTGTCTATAAAAAGTAGCACATTTACGTTGCAGATTATTTTTTTTCATTGCAACATTAATCACGCTGCAGGAGCGTGTAGTAAATTTTAGCGGTGAATTATTATCCAGAATTACTCCAGCTAAATGCTCATGCTTGCTCTTTATGTTGCTTACTCACGCACCACCAGATCTATCAAATAACAATAAATTATAAACTATTTATTAAATACTAGCTTTCAACCGCAACTGCGTTTGCAGTAAAAAATCATAGCCTTCAAGGCTATCCTCTACATCTATGACAAATTATATCGGTTTTGTTAAACAGTTTTGGCTACAAAATCTAACAAACATCTATCCATCTAAATATTTGCATGTTTATATTTTGAAAACAAAAGAGAATAGCCTCTGTGTTTTCCAGACTATCCTCTACATCTATACCAAATTTCATTGAAATCCTTTCAGCCGTTTAGGCTACAAACTCTAACAAACATCCATCCATCTAAACTTTTGCATTTATAATATTAGTAAGATAACGGTCGAACCCAATAAGCAATGATCTAAACTTTATGTTAATTACTCTTATGGAAGAGAGCATAAATTAGGACTGATAACTCTTCTAAACGATAGATCAGGTTATCGATCGTCATTATAATTTGTAGATTAAATTTAGGAAATATCATCATCATCTTTTATCTGCCCACTGTCGGTCATAGGCCTTCCCCAATTCCGCATTCCGCATCCAACGACTTTCCAATAAGCAACATCTTATGGCACATGAACATATCACAGTCCAGGCATAGTCGTGACAAAGTACCAGCTCACCTCATTGCATTTGTTTTTCTTCTAATAAGATTTGTCATCTTGTCATATTATTTTCTTCATATCCTTTATTACTGGCTTTAATAACACAATTAAGTATCATATTTATTCAAACAAAGGAATCGCTGTTCCATTAATAGATATTTTTTCTCTTTATTCCAGAGCTTCAATGTCTGTCGATGTTACAGTGCATCATTAGCCTACTTTCTTGTTTCTAGAATTAATTAATATCGTGTTGCATTCGCTTAAATTAACGTAACAAATAATTATACAAATTAGAATGAATAATACGAACGTAGCTGGATTAACTTGATAGCTAAATTAATTAAAAACAATATTTTCCACAGCTATTTGTAAATAACGTAACCTGAATTATATAAAACAAAAACAATCCGATCTGATTAAATTTAATATGGATAACCTCAAAAACGTCCGAAAAAAGATTTAAAAACGAAAAAAAAATTAGATCCCTTGAGATTGAAACTTGATTTTTTTCTCATTTTTTAAGAATTCCTAATTCTCGCGTCCACTGTAAAATAATTTAAACTCCCATTCCTAGATGTTAACGGAAAAGGTTCAATATGGTATCCTTTGTTCATGTTCCAATCATATAAACATCTGCCGTCGCCATCGCCGTTACAAATTGTCAACTGTGAGATCGATCACTGGAATCAGATTACATTTTAGCGGGTGTGTCCTTTGTTATGTGTTCACGTAATGTATTATTTCTATTCAACCTAAAATATACAATTTACTTTAATGAAATGAATCGAATGAAAATTATTATTACTAGTAT
>LD689004.1:1396635-1407927 GCA_003118335.3 Papilio memnon
ACAGCTAGTTTTATAATAAAGGCAAGAGTTTTGCAAAATACAAGCAGCGGCAGCTGGCGCAACAAAATTCCCTTTCGCAAATTCGTGTCTCTTATAAATTACAAAATCTGTTACACGATCTTCCTTGAGAATAAATTTAGATATTTTTACATGTTTATAAAATAACATCTAACATAAGAGCCATTAAAATCAGTTAAAAAAAAATTTAAAATTCAAGATTTCTTTAAATCCGACTCAATTTAAGAAAAATAATATTTTAATTTATGCATAGAAAAATACCGCAGAACTAATACATCCGCTCTCAAAAATCGTAGACATATTCTAGTGAAAATAATGTATTATTTTGTACAAGGACTTCCATATTGTCCACTCCCTATGTTGAATCTACGCCCCTACTTCAGTCGTAGCCGCGTGTCGTACCGGGATGAACGTCCTTTATTAACGACTTCACATTCCCCGAACTTTCGCAGTGCTTTACCGACTCCTAACTTTTTAATTCAATTATTGGTGTGTTTTTATTTGTGCGTGCTTCATGGTAGCGACTGTTGTTTTTATTTGAGGTACGTATTGATTATTAGCTATCTTAACTGTTATAAGTTTTTTAACAGTTTCTTTTGTTTTTTGTTGGATATTGTTTAATTAATCATCTTTTGAAGGTTACGTTTTGTTATTTTTAATTAAATTGTGATGCCTTTGTACTTTATTCGGTACTAACATCTAAATTACTGGTAATTTTGATATTATTTATTTGTAAAAAGTTAAAGACTTCCTTTTTTTTTCTTTATTGTTAAAGGGGGATTTTTGTCCTTGTGAGGACATGTCAATCCCATAGCTTCTCGCAATGTTTAATAAACGAGCTGGCATAATCGTGCAGCCGCTTCGGATGCTGGCTTAGCCAAAAAAGACTTGCTTTATTTTTTACCAATCAATATAAAAATAAGAATTGTTATTATTATAATAATTGATAATATAAATGTTATTTTAGTATAGTTTAAATAATTAACTTTTAAGTTTCTTAATTTTTTACATCTCTACATACTTTATTTCAAAGCTACCGTTTTTTCGTTGCACCCATTTGAACTAAGAACGTTAAGTGAGTCACATATAAACACAAGTATAGTGTAGGTGTAATATGATTAATTTCGTCGCATGAGGAGCAATTGTCAGAATTAAGGCAAGATGAAGAATGATCGTTGGTGTCACGAAAGAATAATATGGATTGAATTTTAAATAATTGAATAAGTATTAAGATAAAATTCTTCAGAGTATGTAACTAGAATGTTTTTATTTTTCATTTTCATTAGAAAAAGATTTAGTAGAAAACAAATATTTATTTTGCTTACTTAATTTTCAATTTAATAATCGAGTTTAAAAATTAACTTCGTTTTTTTAAAATTCATTATGATTGCCTAAAATGTAATAAGAAGTAACCTTATGCTAAGAGTGAATGTATGTCACCATCATCATCATCACCAGCTATACGTCCCCACCGAGGGGCTCGGAGCCTACCCTAAGTTAGGATGACTAGGCTATAGTCAACCACGCTGGCCAAGTGCGGGTTGGTTGACTTCACACATATCTTTTTGAATTTCTTCGCTGATATGTGCAGGTTGCATCACGATGTTTTCCTTCACCGTAAGAACGTCAGATAAATTATGTACATATGAAAATTCGAAAAATCGAAAATCACATTGGTACATGGCGGGATTCGAACTCAAGACCTGTAGATTTAAATTATAATTTTACCACTTTAATTTCAAACTGTTTCAACTAAATAAAATAACTACAAGAACTTGGTTAAAACATCATAATTTGTAAGATGTCGTAAATTTAAAAGAACCAAATTCTTGGCAGGTAAAAGGGCATGTCCGTCGAGATTATGTTATAAAAAATCCTGGACGTGACATATTTTCCTTGTCACGAAAGCCTTAAGAGCCTCGTTCATTCTAAATTTGAAAAGTAAAAAAATTTAGCGTCTTTAATAAACGATGGTGAGGAAGCTCGGGCGAGAATTTTTCGTAGAAATTTTTACAGGAATTTCATTGTAAGTGGTCTTCTCTGAGACGATCTCGGCGCCAATTAGTGTCACTCGTTTATTAGTTCCGAGCCCCGGCAAAGAATACTTTGCACGGTATTGAACATTTAAAAGAAAAAAAAAACCTGTCCTACATATTTTTAATCAAAATTTACCCGATAAAAACTATGCTTTCGTTTTGTGGATAAAGTTTTTCGACGCTCGTAATAAAATCATAACCATTTATAAATCAAACTTCTACGAACACTCGAAAATATTTTACAACTATTTAATATCCATTATGTAGTCGAAAACTTGTTGTAACTTTATCAAAACTCGTAATCCGTAGTTGCATAACTTATACAAAACTTAAGGCAGCTGTACCGCAATTTCCTACATCAATCAAATTTTATCCCGCACATAAATACTTCGCAACTAATTACCTTAAGCCGGGATAGACACTTACCAGCGCCGTAACTTACTGAAATTTAAGTTACACAACTTAGCCAGGTTCTAGTTTCAAGTTGTTATAAATTGATTTGCCAGAATTATACATAAGGACTTGAAACACAGTAGTACGCCTTTATTGTAATAGCTTATTTCAAGTCAAGACCCCAACAAAAAAATAAACCAATCTCATTAAGCAGTTGGTTAACATTGCGTTAGCTTTTTTTAACTAGCTTCTGCCCACAATTTTGTCCGTGCAGAATTTAAAAAAAAACTTAGTAAACAGCCTATGTGTTTTTCCAGACAATGTTCTACATCTGTGTCAAATTTCAGCGACATTCGTTAAATTTTTTTGGTGATACGTAGTAACAAACATCCATACATCTTTCGCATTTACTTATTTCATTTATTTAGTATGATTTTGATGAAATTGTACGAGTAATGGTCTCTCGTGTTCACAAAGTTTAGGTCTTGATTTGGACAAGCGTGTATTCTCAAGTCCGTTCAAGGATTTCATTATCAAAAGACATATTAAACAACTTAAAGGCTTATCTCTAAAACAGCATGAAGAACACCGTATTCACTGGATTAATCTTATACTCGCCTAAAGGGATCTCAAGGTTTCTGTCTCAAATTGTATGGCCTATTTTGTAACAGGATTAATATTACAAAATCTTACTGCGTAGGGTTTAGACCCGGTTTAACCAAACTAGTCGTATTTTAAGATGATAACGTGACGTAATAAGTTTATTATATACTTAGGTTCAATGGAATCTTCTTTTAGTACGTCTATTTCTTGTTTATGGCTTTCCCTCAGCGGATTGGGCCAGTGTCGAGTGTTTATGGTTTTTGTATTATAATTTGGAAGAGACTGGCAACAATAATCTTTACTCTGCTTATGGGGATGTCTCGTGGGTGTACAAGTGGTACAGGATTTTAAACTTTTGAATTGTCTAATACTGTTGATATACTTAAAAAAGGACAGACACAAAACATTTACATATTGTTAGTAGGTTATAAGGCGTACAACTTATAATCATAATCACATAACATATATAAAATATATATAAAGGGGGAATTTACATAAGTTAAGAGAGTCTTAAAGTACGTCTTAAGCAGTGTTATGAGAATCTAGTATATTATGTAAAAGGAACCTAGAACATGTATAAAGTAATTTTGACTGAGGCGAAGTGACCAGAATAAAAAAAAAACAAAGAACTAAAAACTGAAATTCTTAACACTTGAACATCGACAAAAGAACCGCCACTTCAAACATTTTAAACGCACTTAAGCAGATATACAAAGAATTGTGATATCAAAGTATACGTACCTCGTTTCGTTCACAAAGAGCAACAATATAAAAATACGAACAAAGTAAGCAGAAAGCAAAATTATTTTGTTCATTTCTTTCAGAGTGTATCTTTACAGCTTATTTCGAAAGACAAACGATCGGGTACAGTCCAAGTGAAAAAAATTAAATCTAAAAACAAAAGGCAGGCTTGATTCTCGATCCTCCACTTCAAGTCTCTTTGAATGGAAATTGTCGAAAACCTTCTTAAACAAAAGACGAGAGGTCTTTAGAAGTTGAGTAATAAAAGTCCATGGTTTTTTTTTGTTGAAAACTGGATAGACATTTTAAAAATGAATAATTAAAGGCACAAAAGTTTAAAACCTTTTAAAATTAAATTAAATACGATAATATATTTTTTTTGTTTTAGACTTGGAGATTATTTACTAGTTTTTGTGCGTATTCATATTTTACAAAGTAATCACTTCGTAACTTTAGCAACTTTAGGTACTTATTTTTATAGGGATTTTGGTTTCTAGAACATGTCAGTCCCAACATACCTTACACAAAATACCAGAATCATATACAAACAAACACACAAAAAAACGGAAAAGAAACATAATATAAACCAAAACATATACAAATTATTATAAAGCCTTTAACACCATGCTGCGAACTTCGTTCGCTAGGTCCGTCAGTGGCCGGCCGGCCGTCAGTGGTCAAATGATCCGGGAGGATGGTGCCATAGCGTGGTCCTATGTTGCCATGACGCTGCGGAACATCAGGCAACGTCCTGTATTGTGTGGTTAAGTGTCAAAGGTTCCGGTGAGTTCTACAGAGATCCCGGAACCCTCTTCTATTGCACTAGAGGCTAGCCACCGAGGGGGTTTTAGTGGGTACTAATCTCACATAATCCTGTCTTCCCCCCAGAAAGAAGGGTATGTTTCTGATGATCGGTCAGTGGCTCGGCCAAGGCAGATGTCCACCAACATGGTCTCTCAGCAAATTGTGTTTTTCATTAAACTTTAGGTACTTGTTTTTTAGTAGTACAAATCGTACGATTTCTAAACGCACGATTATACATAACAAAAAATATATATTTAGAGACTGCTTCATTAACTGCTTGTCAACTTTTAATGTATCAGTGAAAGATGTTTATCTAATAGAACATGTAAAAAATATTTATACATTTCAATATTTTTTTAACAACTGATGTCCTATTGTTCTATGCTTTAATTCAAGTATTGAGTTTTTTTATATCATTTGTACCTTAATTTTGCTTGTCCCTTTACTTATAAAAATAGTTGGAAAACTCGGCATAACATTTTCATAAAACCTTTGATGTAGAAAGCCAGTCAAACAAAGGCCTTCACTGTTCTATATTTCATTCCTAAAAATACTCATTTTTGTTTAACCTTTTTAGCAAAATATTCTCATAATGTATTTTAATGCTTTCAGGTACATTAAAATGCGCGACATGGAGTTGGTCGTCAAATATTTGCTTCTAACTTTGGCTTTGACTTCATTTCAAATATCATACACAGAGAGTCGGCTTAATGAGAAACGTAGAGACAAAACGGACAGGAAACATTCAGTACAAGTAAAGGATAATTTATGCGAAATCGCAAATAGAGAGTCCAAAGTGCATTGCTACTGTGAGAGAACTGAAATCAATACTGCGACTAGAGCTGATTGCTGGGTGTTCAATGGTGGTATTGATGAAAGCGACCCTATATGGGCGAGCTTCAATTCTCAAATGTATTTAGAGAGACTCACGTTTAATGTTAGATCGGACGGAGCCTTGACGTTCATTCCGTTAGCTGTGATTCATCGACTTAAGAGATTGCAAAAGCTATACATACACTATGCTACGTACAATAAAATAGAAAAGAAAACATTCACAAATCTGACGTCAATTAAAGAAATAACATTGATGAATAATAAAATTACAGAATTAGATTTCTCCGCATTCAAAGGACTTCCAGCTCTAGTCAATTTGACAATCAAAGAGAATAAAATAACAGAATTACAAAGAGACATATTTGTCGAATTACCAAGTTTGAAATATCTTGATTTATCGTTTAACAACATCAATGTCGCGCACGACGGATGTTTCGAACATCTATCTGTACTGAACGATCTAGTATTAGAGGCGAATTTGATTACAGTTCTGACTAGAGATACTTTCCGAGGACTTGCTAATTTAACAAGATTGGATTTGAGGTCGAACAAGTTATCAATGATCGGCGATTTAACATTCACGGAATTGTGGAATTTGAATGAGCTACTCTTGGATAACAATGAATTGAAATATTTGTCTGAAAGGGCTTTTGATGGGCTCGCTTTGCTGGAGAAGTTGTCAATGACGGGTAATCAATTGCAGTCTATCAATGAAGGACTTTTGGAAGGCGTTCGAGGACTCAAGTTATTGGATTTGAGGAATAATGAATTAAAGACATTTTCACTTGATACGGTTAAACCAATATTTGAAAATTTAAAAGACAAATCATCGGTACTCTACTTAAGTGGTAAGTTAACACAATGTATTTTAACTCTTGCAATTTGATAACAATACTACCCTTGCAAATTTATTTTCGAACTCTTACAATGAAAATATAACATGTTTCCGGATTTTCTGACTTCATTGTAGACTAATCGTGGCATAAGATCGCTCTCCAGTGCTTTAATAATACTGCAAACTGTTCATTTACGGGTAACTAAGTCTGTTCTACTAACAATAGAATCTGTATCAATCCCCTTTGGTGCTTTAATCCCCTGTTCTCAAATTTGAGTACAAAAGTCCCCCTTTAGCAAATCAACAACAAAATAACCTTTTGAATGCAACGAATGAGAATTCAACCGTACAAACATTTGTTGTATTGCTTTGTAATTTATTCCCTGTCAACAAGTCAAAGCTCTTATGAACTAGTTAGTAAAATAATATTTAGATTTAAAAGGGGGATTTTAGTTTAATTATTGTTCTTGTTACCATGCGATTTCCCTATCATTGTACATTTTTGTATTTAGGCAATAAACCTCACAAGAACAATGAGGAATGGATTTTCATCAGTATAATTATGTTTAGATGCATAAACGTAATATCTAATTTTTTTTTTATGATTGTTAAAATCAGCGCTTGACCACGATCACACCCAATATATTTACTTTGCTTTCCAGGTAATAATTTTATCTGCGATTGCCAACTAATTTGGTTGCTAACTTTAAGAAACGAAACCAAGAGTGAACCACTTAAATTAGCATTGAACACGATCACTTGTACATTCGATAGAAATGAAGAGAGCCTCAAAGAAAAAGACGTTAAGGATAACATTGAAAAGGTATTCGAACTTGGCACCAATGGTGACGTGTTCCAACAAACTGATGATGAATTATATGCAGACAATCCATTATATAAATTGGATACGACAGAGAGAAATATATCTAATGAAGTAGTACTAGTTGATGTACCGATAGAAACGTTACCGTGTCCTGGTGAAAAGTTACCTAAAGGAGAAGATTCTTTGATGCTATCATCGAAAGACGAAAGTTACTGGCAATCAAATTCAAGTATAAAATTAAGTGTGACGTCATTTCCATTAATAATTATATTAGCATCTTATATTTATCATTAATTAAATGAAATGTAAAGATTCCTTTTAGTGTGTTTCGATGTGAATATAAAATTAATGTAAGAGAAACTATTGTATGTATATCGCTGTTCATAGCTTTACTTAATTAAAGAAATTCATTAGATATTATTAACTGTGTTTTAATTAAATGTTTTTGGTTTAGAATACTTAATTAGAAAAACGACCTAAGATTCAAATTCTCTGAAAAAAGCCTAACATTTAAAACTAAAACTGATACTCAATTAAACCCCCGTCTAGTTCGTATACTAATAATACGGTTTGGATTGTAATTATATCTATACAAGATTTTTCATTGGATATTCCAATGCTAGTTTAGAAATAGAGCCGATAATTTGAATTGTAATTGCTAGATCGGAATCGACAATTATAGTGTAGACGTCGATAAATTCAAACACATGGTACACATGTACATCATAAGATGAATAAAAAAGATGAACCTAATCACCTTATATTGAATGAACTCTTCCCATAGGTAAAGAGTTCCAGTCCTTGTATTAATTTTAAATTGATTACCAAAATTAGAAAGAAACAGATTTCTCTCTGGTGTTCATTCTATTCCTAGTTTATTCTTTTTCCTTCGATTTCCATAGGAATGAGAAGCCTTGGTATAAGTTTCTATTACACCTCCCACGAAAGAGGAAAAGCAGAATTAGAAATAAAGTTGAGTCTACTGCTGCCTTCGACATCGTGGTACTTCATCAACCAAAATGTAATGACTGCCAAATGTATATATTCACTGTAGAAGGAACTATGTAATTAGATTTCTTTGATAGTGGCTGTCTCTAGCTATAAATTAAAAACGGCCTTTAAATATTTTGATAAGCCTATGTTTAAATACCCAAATTTAATTTCAAAGCACAGTTGGAAGAATAAATTAAATCGATAGGCAATTGAACAGTTCCATTTCTAGTAGTTTTATGAATAGAATTCCTTAATTGTATTGTTTTATTTTACTTTTATGTGTTGAATTTAAACAGCCTTTGGATTTTTAATAGCAAAATAGATTATGATACTTTAAGCATGCATTTAATTAATAGGCGTAAATATATGGCCTCGTTTACACCAAGACTTTATTTTTGATTAATGTAAAAACTTATATATTGTCTATTTACATAATTTTTATTCTTATTAGAAACTTGATACAATAAGGTTTCATGTGAACATCACCATGTTATAATATTTTGGGTGGATTCCCCTATGGAAAAATCGAAATAAAACCAATGTGATAAATCTATACCTTTTTAATAACGTCCGCCGATTATTATAGTATTGTAAAAGGAGAACAATATTGAGTTATTATTAACCACAATAGCTCGACGGGATACAAGGGGGAATAAAGATTTAAGGGGAGAAATATCGTTATTTTATACGTGAATAACTATTGACAGATATGATTTACTCGAATTACACATTATTTTCCTCTTTTGAGTTGTTACTATTTTTGATTGAATTGTGTGGAGAGATTTTATAACCTCATTATTAAATGTAAGGGGAACAATTTTTGAACTTTTACTTCACCTTACTCATATTTAAAAATGTGGATATTGTCACATAATTAACCTTCTGGAAAGGTTGAAAAAAATTTAAGTGTCTAATTCTAAGGTGATAGACGAGACGAGATATCAAATAACTGATAAAACTCGCAACTAAATATATTGCCAAGCAAAAATATAGTTCCTAACTGATTAGGAGAGATCCGTACCAAAGTTTGGTCAAGTTATTACTAAGTTATCGAAGCACAACAAATTCTTTGGACGTATTCCGTAAACATACAAATACACTCAACCAAAAGGCATTTTATAGAAAATAAGATATTTCCTTTCTCATTCCATATTCATTTTTAGAACAAAAAATTATAAAAAAATCCAGGATTTGAACTGTTCAGTAAAAACTGTCAGTTCGAACTGAGCATAAGTAGCAGGCTTAACTATATATGTATAAGTTTATTGTGAATTTATCACCCCTACAGTTAAAAAATAAAATATCTCACTACCAATCAATTCATCGTTTTCCCTTTTCCCCCTAAAACAATATTATTTCGTAAGAATCGAAACAGGAAAATGGCAAGTCAAATTTTATGTAACAAAATATATTCCGTAGTTCCCTCGGGTGATTTTTATAAAATAAGTTACATTCAATAAGTTACTGTAAAAACATCTCACAGGAACTGACTTCCTCGATCAAAAATTTTTTCTTATATTTTCACCGTAACATACAGAGTTGATGACAAACTTATATTAACAGTAAAAAATCACAATGTTAAAGTATAGCGTATTCATATTTGTATGGGTATTCTGAAAAAATGTTAACAGTGGTAAACTCAAAGCAATGGGTAGTTTGCCTGGTGCAATACCAAGACCATTTGAAAGACAGGCGTCGAGTGGAAGTAATTCCGCGTCGTCTGATCAGTGTGAGTTTTGGATGCCCAATTTTAGTCCATTTACACTTCCCATTTTTTGTAATAGGTAAGTATAGAAAGGGGATTAGATGGAGGAGGTGACGCATAGAAAAAACCTCTTTCAGTGCGGTCTCTGCTCCGTTGATTAAAGGTAAGCAACGCAACTGCAATTGTGGAGGTCTATGGGCAGCGGTTGCTTCACTATTTCGGTTAGGTGGCCGCTTGCAATGCTACCATATGAAATAAAATATTCAACAAAAGTTTATTGTTTTTATTTATACAAACAATTGGAAAATAACAAGCATTCTTCAAAGTTAAGATAGGACTTCTAAATATAACGGGTAATGCAAGGACAGCGTTCTTTGTAATTTCCTTGTATTTCAATGAAAATTTCTTACGTAAAACTCAGCGAGTAGGATATCAATTTTCAATCAAAATATACTTATATCGTACTTGACCTGCTATAAGGAAGGAAGAAATAAAACGAATATTGAATTTCTAATCCCGTGTAAAATTGCTTTAAGATTCCTTTATTATTTCTTTCCTTATTGAACTGACTTAAATGAAGGATATTTAAAAGAGCGTACTGATCGACGCTACGTGGTGTAACATGTTACACGGTGGTCAATCATTCTAGTACGTAGTGTTACGGGGTAACTCGCTCGATACGAAGTTACACCACGTATCATTACACTTCACGTCTGTCAATATCTATACCAATATTATAAAGAGGAAATATTAGTATTTTTGTATGTATTGAAATAACTCCAAAACTATTGGGGTGATTTCAAAAATTCTTTCACCATTAATAAGCTATGTTATCAGTAACATAGGCTATTTTTATTTTTATTTTTTTATTTCCCACGGGTGAAGTCGCGACGAACAGCTAATTGTAAATATGTTGATAGATTTTGCCGAATGTCTTTTATTTCATAATCTCACTTGAGTCATAGGGTTATAGTAATCACATATTTAAGGTTTTTAAATTAACTTTTACTTCATGTATCATCATTAATATATCATCACACATAATTGCAATTGTTACGTTCTTGCACAATGTAGCTCTGTTTGTTTGTTCTCATTTAATTTGAGCATTAAATATCCATTACTTTTGAACATTTTGGCATTCGCGCAGGAACATATTTGGAGTTTTATTACGTTTTGGCGAGACGCCATTCCGCTTTAATCAAGTATAAAATGTTTTGTATAATAATATTACTTCCTGTCCTGTTTTGCAACTGTACTAGTGCTGCATCTATGATGAAGGATTCGAATAATTATGTAAGTTTTATATGCAATTTTATCCAAATAAGGAAGTCAGAAAATAAAGAGAGTACTAACATTAAGAGACAAAAATAGAGGGAGACCAAAGAATGGGTGCATTTTGTGAAATAGTATATGTATAAGTCGTGGCTCAGGAAGGAAGGAAAACATCGTGATTGCAACCTGAACATATCAGCGAAGAAATTCAAAGATGTGTGTGAAGTCAACCAAC
>LD689012.1:0-66514 GCA_003118335.3 Papilio memnon
GTAAATGTTTGGATAGATCTCTGTATAAAACATTCACAAACAAAAGAGTATGTTTTATTACATTTTCAGTAGAGCACAGGCGTGAGGTAAGAACACAATATCTTTGTACATAGTGCTTTAGACTTTGTTCTAATTTTTTTAGAATCTAGACTTTTGTCGTAACACAATAGTTTGCTTAAACCGTGATTGTGTAGACAAATTTGAAGTACATAAAAATGAACGCCTGTTTTAGTCGAAAGGACAAATAAAATACTGCTTTAAAAAACCTTATTAAAACTAAATTAACTAAAACGATTATTATTATTAGAAATAGTTCTCGAATAATTATACTAGAATTGTAATGATTTATTAATAATTCGAGCATTTCTACCAATAATATGCCATTTTAACCTATGGTATATAAAATACGCAGTTTTACCTGAATTGAGAAATGTGTCTACTATTGACCACCATATATTAAAGATTATATAATATTAAAGAGATATATGTTAAATTATTATATATATTTACAATTTATGATGTTAATTGTAATATCACTAAGCTTAATTTTGCCTTCCAATAGCCATATTTAAATTCAAATATTTATTGATAAATAATGTGTAGGTAGAAAATAAAAAAAAAACATTTTAATAGTAAAAATCCTTTTTTTTATTATATTTAGTGCTTAAACAATGGATGGAAAGTAATCGTAAAATAACGCGTTTTACGGACACGTACAAAATAAACGAGACGTTCGCTCGGATACGAGTGGACGGCACCTCGAGTATTGCTATGCCCCACTCGGATCCGAGTTAAAAGCGCTATAGCTAACAAGCTCTTGTACTTTCATGTCCTTTATAAATATCTTTTAAGTTCTAGAATGCCACACGTATCGCCTTCCCCCTTCCGTGCCTTTTTAAAAATTATTTAAGGTCCTGTTATGTTTTTCAGATATTTATGAATCAAATCAAATCACAAATTATATATATTACTTCATCTTAATATATGTATATTCTTTAATAGTTTAACACTGGTGAAGTGATTTTAATAGCATTTTAGATTGAAAGGAAGATTATAAAATTTACAAACTAAATGTAAGAACTTTTTAAAATTAGAGACATAGGAATTTTGTCAAGACAAGATTAATTCCCGACATATTTTATTGAACCTATTCAGTGCAATAACACTTCAAATACTGTCAGTTTTATTTGTATATTAATACAATACAATTCTCTGTTTGTAGTTTATCATGGTCTATTAATAAAATAAATTATATTTTTTAATATACAGTTAGTCTAGTTCATATAATTACACGTTTTCCGGACATATTGTGTCGGGGAAGTACTCGATAGTCAATATTGTGATACACGTGCCGTTTAGCACTTTATCCAAGGAAATCATAGCCGTCAGTTTACACTGGTTGAATTCATTTACAGTCAAAGAATTTAATTTACATCCCACCTTAAGAACCAATATTGTATAGAAAATTGTCAACATAAAAGTAATTGTTAAATGAAAAATTTAAATAATCATCAGTTATATCTAAAATCTTAGTCTTTTTATCAACTACCCAATGTACAAATTAAAAAAAAATAGTATCACTTGAATATGGCCAATTTAAATTATATTCAAAAACTCATATCAATTGCAAAAACTAATATTTACCCATGTATACTTGTTAAATATTTATCAATACGTGTATGTCTGCCTTTATAATAAATAGTATATTTATAGGTTATAGGTAATATGTAACACGGACCTAGATTACTTGATACAAAATTTTCCATACAATATATAGGGTGTTCCAATATTTTTGTCGGCGGACTTTCAGCTGCGTTGTGCTCTTGCATCCGTTACAGTTACGTCTAAAATTGTGTTCTGTGACGCAGCGTGTGTCCGAACTGCGAAGATGTTTGAACGTTGTCTCATTCTAAACAATTTGCTAATGTAAATTTTTAATTTATTCCTATTATTAAATAGAAGTAAATTTACTGCCGGCTAGAGTCGAAAATCTATACTTCTATACTAATATAGCGTAAACACACACTTCTTTTGTTGCTTAAGATGTCAGCAGTTACAACATAATTTTGAATAATTCTTTTTTTAATAAAAGGCCATACACTTACGTCACGCTTTAGGCTATATATTTTCACGCCATTTAACTTAGGGGGCAAATAAATTGGATATAAACCCTAATGTGGGAAAGAGACCATAAGTTGCTGCCAACATCAAGGAAGCAAGATTGCTATAGTTTGTCATCATCATTTTGACATTTGCAATTGATAATTTGACAAATTTAGGTAAACAATGAAATAATTTTTTTACAATTTCACGCGGATGAAGCCGCAAGGGAACAGCTAGTTGGTTATAAAGGAAGAAAAAATAAAATTATCTTGATAAATGTACCTATACTAAAAGAGACTTAATATCGGCAGTTATTATTAGTCGATATTTGAGTTTCTGTTTTTACATTTAGTATTCAAATCAAATATTATACCGTCATTTCAAACTGCACTGACCAGCGTGGCCTGGTCACCCTTATTGGATACGTTGCGAGCTCAGTGATGATATGACTTAAACAGTTACTTAAAACAGCTTTATATAACGACAGCAGTTTTTTTTAAACGATTAAATATAATTATAATATTTTGGTATTTTTGGCTATTAAAATGTATTTCTATGTTTATTGTTAAGGCTTTCTTGTATTGCGTATTCTGGGATATATATTCTTATATTTGTATATCAACATTGAAATATAAAATACAGATTCAAGCCTAGCTTAACGGTGTTAAAAACACGCCTGTGTCAAATGTAACGTAAATCCTAACCTACTAATACTAACTTGATATATTTTTAATTAATTGTCTATAAGAAATTGTGTAACGAATAATTTATAACTTCTAACTTAATTAAGAAGATATTTTGAAATAAAAATTATTTGTGGAAATCGATGTATAGTTGCGACTTTTATTTATCGCCAATATCCAATCGTCAGTTGTTTTCAATTTACTAGTATACCAATGACACGTGTATTAATAAATATTGTCATCTCTTTCACTCTCATTGATAAAAAAGAGACAACATTAGTTGAGTTACCCCATGACTAGTTACTATAGAGTTTCGGTGGCTCAGTGGTTTAAGCACTTGACTTGTAATCTACAGGTCTTGGGTTCAAATCCCGCCATGTACCAATGTGATTTTCGATTTTTCGGATTTTCATATGTACATAATTTATCCGACGTTATTACGGTGAAGGAAAACATCGTGATGCCTGCATATATCGGCGAAGAAATTCAAATATATGTGTGAAGTCAACCCGCAGTGGGCCAGCGTGGTTTGACTATGGCCTATTCACCCTAACTTTAGGGTAAGCTCCGAGCCCCTCGGTGGGGAGGTATAGTGAGTTGGTGATGATGATGAGTTATTAGAAAATAGCGCGACTGAAAAATCTGGATCCTTTAAAATTTAATTGATATTTTTTAGATCATGATAGATGTTGAAAATGTAAAAAAATAAAAGAAAACGTAATTCATAGGAACTTTAATTGCATACATAAATATTAAATATTACATACTATACTTCTACATGAGTACCATTTCCATTTATCAGTTTATCTTTTATTTCCTTGGGGAGTTCTTTCACGTGCAAAAGGTCGCGGTACGTGGCGGGGAATGAAACATAGTGTTGCCACGACTTCACATTGTTATACAATGTATCCCCAGGACATTCTGTATCACGTACTTGTCTGTGAAAAGGTTAAACATTTATTAAAAAAAATGCAAAAAAACTATTAAAAAAAGTACTTTTTTGCTGTTGGCAAATAAACGGCTTAGACCATTCCATTTTAATTTAATTCATAAACTAAATATGTACAACATAATAATGTCCAGTGTAACGAACAAATAATTAAAAAAAACTACTGAAGTAGTTTATTTTGTATGCAAAAATTCGACTTTACAAAAAAAAAACAGTTTTTTTTTTCAACAAAAAATCCGTCGAATTAAGGGCTAACACGGCTTTCGGCAGTGGAAATCTACATTAAGAGAAAAGATTGTAGATAATTTTAAAAGTCTTTTAAAAGCTTAACCGCTAAAGTTCTTCAAAAGAGAGCTTAAATAAATATATGGAATAAAAATAATAAAATCTTCATACCTGTGTCCCACTAGTTTATAATTAGGTTTGACGTAGCCGAGGTCTACGCCCGCCGCGATCAGAGCCTTTGCCGTTTTTATTTGCTGGCTCGGCGGTAAGGTGGCTAAAAACAATGATTAACTACTGTTAATCCATTCAACAATGACTGAGGTTCAGAATAATTATATCTATAAAAAAGTTCTGAGCTTGTAATTATGAAAACCATTTTTATTTAAATATCAGAACAGTTTTATCATTAATTTTACTAATATTATAAACTAGCTTTCGCCCGCGACTCCGTCCGCGTGGAATTAAAAAATCAAAAGTAAGTTGCCTATGTGTTCTTCCAGACTATCCTCTACATCTATATCAAATTTAATCGAAATCCGTTCAGCCGTTTAAGCTACAAACTCTAACAAACATCCATCCATCTAAACTTTCGAATTTATAATATTAGTATGAAGTATGATGTGAAAGATTAGAGAGGTTTGTTAGAGTTCGTAGTACTACTGAACAGATCTCGATAAAATTTGGCATAGATGTAAAGCATACACTGGAAGAACACAACTACTTTTGCTTTTTTAATTTGGCTTGGACGGTGTCGCGGCCGATAGCTAGTGACTAAAATATTATCGGCCATCAAAACTATTATAGACTTATCTTTTCCTCTATACCGTGTTTGATAGGAAAAAGTTATAGATAAACTTGATTAGCAATCATATTTATACCCTCCAGGAAAAATATCGAAATATATGGAACTGACTTCATTTAAATAAGATAAAAATACTGACTCGTCCAATCGCCTATCAAGCAGATGCCAAGGCTGACGGTATTAAAATGCAGCGCGTGCGCACCCAGCACCGTCCAGCCTCGGCCTTCGTACACCGCACCGTCGCTGCCCACCGCAAAACTATACAAAACTACATGTTGAAAGGTTATGTGTTCAAAGTTCTGAAATGCTTTAAAATTACACAGGGATTATTTTGTTCGCCTTCTCCGAACGCGTCGCCAGCCAATCAAAGAGCGAGAATAAAAACTAACAAGTAATGTCTATCTACGTTTATATCTATACGGATTACTTAACTATTACGAAATAACTGGTTTATATATCTATTTTATTATCTACTAGCTTTCGCCCGGGACTCCGTCCGCGTCGAATTAAAAAAACAAAAGTGAGTAGCCTGTGTGTTCTTTCAGACTATCCCCTACATCTATACAAAATTGCATCGAAATTCGTTCATCCGTTTAGGCTACAAACACTAACAAAAATCCATCCATCTAAACTTTGGCATTTATAATATTAGTATATGTTTTATGTTTATTATTATATGTTTTTTGATTATCTACTAGGGATGGCGGCAGTTGACCTCTTGCCTCTTGGCGATTGACGCCCATGGCTTTTTCATTTTGTCACAGATTATAAATCGATACAGTTCGCTGTTTATACAATGTAAATATTTTAAAATACATGTGACCTTTTACAATTTCCGATGTATAAGGACAATCTAACTGACCTCACTATATATTTATCGTGCGGAAGTCGCTAATTTCCTTAAATTAGTTTTCGTTGTGTACGAGACTTGAATATGTCAACAAAACAGCTATTCCTAATCCTAATTCAATTGTCATCATCATCATCAACTATTCACGTGCTTACAGAGGGGCTCAGGGCCTACCCAACGCTAGGGGTGACTAGGCCATAGTCAACACTGACAGCCAATAAAAGAAATAAAAATCAAGCAAAAACGCTATATTACCTGTTCTAATATCATCATGAAAACTTTATGCTAGACTAGCTGTTGCCCGCGACTTCGTCCACGCAATGTTAAGATAAAAAAGTAGCCTATAATATGGCCGTCTATGTCCAGCTACCCTTCAGTGAAAGTCCGGTCGAAATCGGCCCAGCCGTTTCAGAGACTGCCCGGAACAAACGCGGCTTGCGGACAGACAGACAGACAGACAAAAACCAAATGCGATTTTCGTTATTTATCATTATCGGCACTCTGGGCGATATTTCTCTACAGCGCCCTCTGATTGCAGTAAAAGCCAACACCAGCAAAAGTCCCTGTGCGCCCTTTTATACGCATATGGCGCCCCTATATGTCCAGCGCCCTGGGCGGTCGCTCCACCTTACCTTGCCCGGTACAGAATGGCCATTTTTAGATAAAACGTTTGTATACAAATATAAGATTTCTCTTAAAGACTATTTTAAGAAGAGCTAAAGAACTGACTCCAAGCTATAGTAAGATAAAAAAAAAGCCATCTAAACTACGACGAAGGCGATTTTAAACGAGAAAAATGACCGTAAATTACCATTATAAGAATCAAACTCACTTATAACCGATATCCCACCATCCTCTGTCATCCATGTGCAAGTTTTGCATACTTTGCATTGCTTTCTTACATTGCACCGCGTCATAGCAGGCAGCAGGCTTGTATGAGTGGTGTATGACGACGTATGGCACTGGGGTGAGCAGGGTCGTCTTCTCTTTGGGAATTCTAGCCCCCCATTGATATCGTGTGACGAATGGAAAGTCATAAGTCAATACTTCGTTCTCAGCCGGTTCTGTAAAGAAATTTTTATTAGGTATTCGGTTCGGTACGTAAATCTTACTAATATTATAAATGCGAAAGTTTAGGTGGATGGATGTTTGTTAGAGTTTGCCGACTAAACGGCTGAATAGACCACAATGACAGCATAGACGTTGAGCATAGTCTGAAAGAACACATGTTCCATTCACTTTTGTTTTTTTTAATTCTAAGCGGACGGAGTCGCGGGCACCAACTAGTCTAAAATTAACTAGAAATATGAGCGTAGTTTTTAGATGTAGAGGATAGTCTGGAAGAACATATAGGCTACTCACTTTTGTTTTTTTTAATTTCTCCCGACCGAGTCGCGGGCGAAAGCTAGTAAGGTTATAAATTTCATCATAAAAATGTTTTAATACTGAACTGATAAAGAATCGATAAAACCCTGAAATACAAGACCCCCCTTAATTATCACGCTTTCCGCTTTAACAAGCTTACACCATAATTACTTTTAAAATTATAATTTGTTCATTGTAAACTTGTGTTATTTAAAGTAACCGTGTAATTTTTCATTATAATCGTATAATCAGATTTTACGTCGTTTAGAAACCGTTAACTGAAACTAATCAACTAAGCAATTTTTATCATACTGTCGCGACGTCATCTATTGATGAGTAGCAAAATTCATATCCGAAGAGTAATCAAGTTGTTTCTAGAATGTTCGATCGCACCGAGTAGCGAAAATGACGTTCGCGAAAAGTTGTCTAGAATATTCGAAACGGCATCGCGAATGTTCCATTATGAAGTTTATATAATTCGGACTATCGAGAAAGTTCTGGAATAAAATGACAAATGAATAACGAAAAGAAGATCGAAATTCGGGGTATATAAGGGGAGACTGTCGTGACTCGGGGAAGTCTTACGGTGGAAAGTGAACTGTGAAGAAGTCCTGAGCGAATTGCGAAGAAGATTAAGTGACCGCGGAGTGATAGTGCAAGTGTTATAGTGAAGTCAAAGTGTCAGTAAAGTAATCAGTGTTAGTTACTCTGTATTTTGTGCGTCGTTAAGTGCTAAGGGAAAATTGTGAGTGCCGTGAATCCCTGTTACTGTAAATCGCGAATAAATTAACACAAGAGTTTCCAAAGTGTTTTAACTCTATCCCCCACGCTCGTAACAATACTATCAGAGCTATGAAACAATTTCCTCGTATCCCTAAACAATCTGAGCACAATATGTATGCACTACAAAACAAAATAAACAAGCAAAATATATTTTTTTAAGTTTATGCCCGAGACCGTCCGCAGAATTAACGCTTAAATGCATGATTTTCTATTTAATTGTGAAATAAATATTTCAGTATAAGTTTTGAGTCACAGATTAAGGGAAATTTAATTAAAAAAATATTGGTTTCAATAAAAACTATACTTTTGTTTGTAGGATTAAAAATACTTACTATAGACTAGTTCTTCCATTATAAATTTAATTAAAAATAAAACATAATAACCAGTGTATGTAGTATGATTTTGAATTATATTTTGAACAAATAACTTGACTTCTAACAGAAAAAAATGGGTTTCAATGGATATTTGCATAATTTTATCAAAGAATACGACATCTTTCTGTCTGTGGAAGCAATCTGCCATTGATTACGACGAGTAAGAACTTACCAGGTAGTAACGCCGGCACTGCTATAGTAAGTCCAATGATCCCCAGAATCACAGCCACGAAAACAATTGAATACATCTCTGCGTTCACTGAAAAAAAAACAAATTTAAAAACAATACAATCACCAAATAACTCTATTGAGATACAATGATAAATTGTATGATAATGCTATCGTTTTTTTTTTATCTCCGAGTTTCTGTCCAAAGGTTTTTTATAACAAGTTCAATATGAAAAATTGGACAAAAATTTGTAGTGTCCAAATAACAATAATTGCTTCTTTAAAAACATAATTTATAACTAAAACATTGTGATAAACAAAATTATTTAATGAGAGAATTAAAATCAGAATAATTGAAACCTTTGATTGCTGCAGGAAATATTAAAAAAACAACTAATCAAACACTCACTAGATTTGTTGAATGTTTCGAGTGTTCAAGCACCTTTATATCAAACATAACAATCGAATACTGACGCGTACAAAACTGTTATCATTAATTATATTAAAATGTGAGTTTTAAGAGAAAATTGCGTATAAGATCTTATGTTTGCCGCCGTCGTGTCTCAACTAAATAGAATGCGAGTCACACACTTATACGTATAGCAGTTCAGTTGGTTAACACTAAGGTTATTCCCCGGACTGAGAATTGATCAAGACGAAAACTGTATTTCGTTAGTACAAAAAAATACAATCGAGAAAAACGTTTTTGACAAACATTTTAGTTGTGTTAGTACCGATTTAAGATTACTATAATTAAATTTTATATAATATAGCTTTTGCCCGCGGTTCCGTCCGCGTGAAATTTAAAAATAATAAAAAAGAAATGGAAAAATATACCCTATGTTACTCACAAATAAATTACTTTTCTAACGGTGAAAGAATTTTTAAAATCGGCCCAGTAGATTTTGAGCCTATTCATTACGATCAAACGTGAAAACGTTTATAATATAACTTAATCTTTATAATATAACTAGTTGTTACTCGCGACACTGTCCGTGTAAAGTCAAATTCAGTAAAAAAAACAATGCCCATATTATACTATACCATATTATACTGATAACGTAGCTTTTAAATGGTGAAAGAATTTTTGAAATCGGCCCAGTAGTTTTTGAGTAATTTCAATACATACATGCATAAACACTTTTATTAAATACACAGTGTAATTATGTGTAAGATTTTTCAGTTACAGATTTTTTAAATCAGTTTTACCAAACGCAAACTTAATTCTTATTTTCCAAAAAAAAATCGCTCAACAGTAAATACCCATAAAATACTTTAAATTACGCTTTGGGTATTTTTAGTGAAAAGATCAAGTAATTTTTAATTTCCGACTTTATTGTAATGTCCTTAAATATTAGTCTAGGGGAATTTCTTTTAAGATGTTTTTACATCTCTTATCAAAGGTGACTCCAAACCGTAAACATTTAAAAGGAATCTAATATCTATCTATACTAATATAATAAAGCGTAAACACACACTTCTTTGTTGCCTAAGATGTCGGCAATTACAGCATGTTTTTGAATAATTCTTTTTTTAATAAAAAGCGCTACACTTACGTCACGCTTTACGCTATATATTTTCACGCCATTAAACTTAGGGGTAAACATTTTGGATGAAAACCCTAATGTGGGAGAGAGACCATAAGTTGCTGCCAACATCAAGGAATGCCATGGTTTGTCATGTCATCATGTCATGTCATTTTGACATTTGCAATTGATAATTTGACAAATGTAGGTAAACAATGAAATAAAGTTTATATAATTTCACGCGGATGAAGCCGCATGGCAACAGCTAGTACTTAATATTATAAAGAGGAAAACTTTGTTTGATTTGACTACTAGACCGATTTTAAAAATTCATTCACCGTTAGAAAGGTAATTTATCCGTGAGTAACATAGGCTATATTTTTTTCTTTTCTTTTTTATTATTTTTAAATTCTTCGCTGACGAAGTCGCGGACAAAAGCTAGTCAATTATAAAATTATTCATTTGATTATCCGCATTTCCATTATTATTTTTTTAACATTGTTCTCTCTGACTGTACATGAATTGAGTGTTATTGAATTTGTTAAAGCTTGATTTCTATGCACGATAATTGAATGCGTTTAAATATTGAAGTCTACGAATTAATTGAAAATTAACTACAATTAATTATTAATTAATTAATATTAATTTCACGGTTTAACATGACATACTTATATGAAGAATGCTTATTAATTATAAGTGTAATCTTAACTAATAGGAGTTAAATAACTACCATTACTAATTTAAATAACCTTGTCATAAAATTGGTAAAAATTTTCCACAGTAAACAAACGGTTCGAGAAAAATAATTGACGGTCACTTACATCATAGCAAAATTATTCTAAACAGCTTCGTCGGAAACATATTATATTGCATTCACAGTTATCATTATAATATAAATGTGTTCTATATGTGTTTTAAAATGCATTTTAATGAATTGTTAATGCATTTTTTTAATCCTAAGGCGGCAAACGAGCTAACAGCCATTAAATTTGCGGAAATAGATAAGCAATCGCTGCGCACAGTCATCCATAATTGCAGATTCGTTACTTACCTTTAATAAGAAATATCCTGTTTAATTGCGTCCCCTCCTCCGTCAATCTAATCCCTTTCCTTATAAGTAATAATGAAGGGTAAGGGACTAAAATTAGACCCCCCAGCAAGCACACTCATCAGGCAAAACGCAGAATTACTTCACGCCTGTCTTCTGTCGTGGTTTTGTACCGGGCAATACATTCGTGCCACAGATGATGTGAGTTAGTGGCGTCTACCAGTGTTGAAATTTTACAATTAATCTACGCTTAAAAAAATCAATTTTAAGGTTCGAATAATCTTGCAGCTATCAACTATTTTTGTTGTGATATTTTGAATTGAAGGTAGTTCTAAATTGAATAACTTCGAATGCAAATCATAATTTACCTCTGTATTAATTTTCTTGCACAGATATGTTAAAGTATTTCTTAGCATTCTTACATATAATGTCTAAAAACATATATCTATTTTAATTAATTTTTATCTAAACATCTGTAATTTTCTATCGATTTTTGACAGTTCAAAGATTCATTCACCACAGAATGAATATAAAAATTTTGCAGGCGCTAACATTAAACACTACACACGTTCAGTTTTAACGGTTTGACTATTTAGTTCATTTTTATGTTTGCAGGAAAATTGAGAACTATTCAGTTAAACTGACAGTTAAAATGTTGCCTGTACACCTAAGTTTTAACTATACGATTCGGTTAAAACTGATGCAATTTTGGTTAACCTGGGTTTCTTTAATCTAGATTGGATAAAAATTAATAACTAATCTAAAAATATGTTTAATAAGTGATTAAAGGAAACAATAATTACATCATATTTTACATATATTACTATTTATTACACTAAAACAATAGGAGCTTATAAACAATAGAAATAAATTATTAAGTTAACTTATACAATATAAGGACCAATAACCTCATTAAAGGTATGAATTTGCAATAACATTTTCCAACTGTTAGCTATTATCTTTAGGTATGATTGTTTTGAAAACAGTAACATTTGTTGTAAAATGGTCCCATGTTGATATAATATTGAAGAGTGCCGTCCCGGGGCATTCTGTCGCCATCACCTGGTTGTGACCTATCAGCTTGTAGTTGGGACTAACCGATCCATTCTGCACTCCTATAGAAATGAGACGCTTTGTCGATTCTAGCATCGCTTTAGGCGGTGTTGTCACTGTTAAAATATTAATATATTAAATACTGTTCATTCTGAAATGTTAATGACGACAAATTGAGCGTTCATTACCTCTCCAATCGCCAATAAGACAAATGCCATAGCTGTGGCTATTCGCGCGGCCGGCGTGTATGCCCACGACGTCCCAGCCGCGACCCTCGTACACGCCGCCGTTACTGCCCACGCAGAAACTGAACAAAAAACATAAGTTTTTCATATTAAAAGTGGCAAACGAACATGCGGATTGATTTGGCTGTAGCGAAGTGACCCATATACTTCTGCAATAAATTAAAAGTTATGCGTTGCTTAATTTTAATGAACCGAAGAGAGACGCATACAAAGTGGAAACATCCTCTTGTATGTCCCCTCTACCATTTCCACTATACTTTAGTAATATTTATTTTATAACAAGCGTTTTGTAATATAAATTTTCACAAACAAGCTGTTCCCTTGGGGCTTCATCCGCGTGTCATTATAAAAATTTTATTTCATTGTTTACCTACATTTGTCAAATCAATTGCAACTGTCAAAATGACATGACATGACGAGAATCCATTGCAACCTTGCTTCCTTGATGTTGGCAGCAACTTATGGTCTCTTTCCCACATTAGGGTTTTTATCCAAAATATTTACTCCTTAAGTTTAATGGCGTGAAATTATATAAAGCGTGACGTAAGTGTAGGGCTTTTTATCAAAAACAGAATTATTTAAAATATGCTGTAATTTCTGACATCTTAGGCAACAAAGAAGTGTGTGTTTACGCTTTATTATATTAGTATAGATAGCATTGAACTACAAATATTGACTTGCAAATCTAATACGTACTTTTGCTATTGAATTTGCAAAGGGGTCAATCTTTAAATTAAATTATGTTAATATAATTTCTATACTATATTTTCTCATTAATCGGATTTAAGATAGTATAAATTTTTTGAGCTCGTCCAAAGTCTTACAGCTTACACAGATTGGAAACGATATCAGATAGTCAGTTTGAACGAAAACAGGGATTTCACCAAAAAGATATGACATTTTACAATGACGCCGTTCTTACGTCTTTTGTCATTATCGACAAATACAGAAGATAATAGTCAATTGCATATATCATATCGTTCAATAATTATGCATCACAGTACGATTTAATATTTAAAACCAATTCAACACGTGTACTCATATCAAAATTAAAGTAACTCCCGAAGTACTCGTACATACGTATGCCTAGTCTGGTATGTTTATTTCCTAACACTGACATAGGACATAAGCCGAGGTACTGTCAGGGTAACTGGCGGTGATCTACAAAAAAAGCTACTTGAACATTTTGAAATGAAACGCGAAAAAAAACAATATAACGCAGCTTATAACTCTGTCTGTACGAAAAAAAACTCGGTTGATGATATACTAGTTTCTTTTTATTATTATCCCTTCGTGAGTGCACACTGATATCTGATTAGTTATTTGTAGGAGCGGCGGAGCGGCAATGAACAAGATTTTTGTTCCTGAAGTGGTACATCTCGGATTTCGGCGACTGTACTTTGTGCTTATTTGATTTTCGCCATTTTAATGTAGCCGGTAGCCGTAGAGGAATCGAAATAGCATTAAGATCTCATTGTCAGTAACAACAGCTTGTATTTCAAAGCAACAACCTATCCATTCAATAGAGATCAGTGTTTCCTACATATTTCGGTGAAATGTAATTTTTGTCGCTCACAAATCAATTATTTCTCATAACATACAAAAAGCTTCTACAGCTACAGTTATAGAGACAGTTTGCTCTACAATTACTCTTTAATGGGTAGCAAATTTAATTCTTTGACTAGTAATACAAAAATAACAATATGCGTGTCTTATAAGTTAACGATAGATGCCCAAATACGGTGATTAAATACTTACTTGTACCCAATATCACCCCAGCCCATGCTATTATGGTAGTCTTGCATAGATTTCATTGCACCGAAGCATTGCTGTGTGGAGTTGCACGCCGCTGGTAAATAGGTATGGTGGATGACGACGTAGGGCACTGGGGTCACTATTGGTCTTGTATCAGTCGCTGGGGTCGCTCCCCAATCCTCACGACTATACAACTTGTAATGTTTCAAATCTAGAAGGAAATGTTTTATTATATACTAGCTGTTGCTCGCGACTTCGCCCGCGTGAATTTAAAAAGTATAGCCTATGTTACTCACGGATAAATTACCTTTCTAACGGTGAAAGAATTTTTAAAATCGGCCCAGTAGTTTTTGAGTTATTTCAATACATACAAAAATACAAAAATACAAATCTTTCCTCTTTATAATATTAGTATAGATATAGATTACTGAGATTGATAACCTGTTTCTCGATGGGACGCCAACCGATCTATTAAGCTAATGGTTTTTCCTATTGGGTCGATTGATTCAAAACTACGGGAAACACTAGTAGCCCTCAATTGTTAAATTATTGTAGAGTATTTCTAATAAGTTTCAAGTTTTATATAGCATGTCTTGTGTACACACTTTATTAGAAGTAAATTAGTAGTAAGACAAAGCCTTTAACTTGAGGTATAACTTGGATTTTTTTTATTCTGGGATTTCTGATATTTGTACTAATTTAAGCGAAATTAAGTACATTCTATTGATAACTCTCCGCAGTAAAGAAAATAAGTATTATTGCAAAGTAAGTCATAATTGATTAATTAAATATACATACAGTTTTTTTATAAATGTACAGCCACTGTTTGTATATAAATCAATCATATATTAGCAACTCACCGTAAAGTTTATTTTTCGGAAACCCATACACAAAACAAACGTAAATATTTACAACAACTATTAAACTAATTATATTAAATTTATTGGCCATTGTTAGAGAAAATAACTATATATAATTATTGTAGACACGTGCGAGCTGTACACAAGTATGAAGTGTTCTCAATCAACGCTTGAATCGGTAATTTATAGGAAACTCATGTTACCGGTACTTTCCCATCGAGAACGAACAAACATAATGATAAACAAATCTTACCCAAAGTCAACTCAACGTTCTTAATACTGATTATTTTAATTATCATCGAACTAGCTATTCCCCTCGACCTCGTCCGCGTGGAGTTTAAACAGTTCAAACTAACTCTCTTAACATAAGGAGGTTTTTTATTTTTTTTTATTCAATAAGGTGGCAAACGAGCAAGCGGTCACCTAAATCCGACGAAATGGCGAAGCGACCGCTGCCCATAGACATCTGCAAATGCAGATGCGTTGCCTACCTTAAATCAACGGAGGAGAAGACGCACATGAAGAGGATATTTCCTCTTCCTATGCATCTCCTCCACCGTCAAATCCACTTTCCCATCCAATCCTTTCCTTATGAGAAAAGGATGGAACGGGAAAGGGACTAAAATTGGGCCTCCGGCACCACACTCATCAGACGAAACGCGGAATTGCTTCCACTTCACGCCTGTCGTCTGCGTGGTCGTGGTATTGCACCGGGCGAGCCGACCCATTCGTGCTTAGATATTAAAGCTGGCTCTACCACTGTAAAATAAATGTGATAATAAAAGCCTAAAGATTTAGACTTTAAATAAGGAGAGAAAGTTTGATTTTTTATTGTTTATTACAATGTAAGTGGTGTTCTACAAAATCCAAGCAAAGTTCTTTAAACATAGTTTTATATAAATATGCCTCTACCGAATCAAATCTTACAAATTGGAAATAAATTAATTTAACGGATTACATCCTTTAACGTTTATTACCTTAATTAAATTGAACACCATAAATATGGAAAGCTTTTTAATTTTTTTAATAGGAGAAGGGGCAAAGAGCAGCTTGAACACAGAGGTGACGCCCATGTTCAATGAAGAACTGAACATGCATTGTCAACCTTTCAGATATATAATAAATACATTATTGCTCTATGTCTATAGACGGATATAAAAAAAACCTACGCGTTTGAATCATTCATTTGTTTTTATTTTCCTTGCTTTGGGATTAAGGAGATAAAATAAACAGCAATTTAATCGTGAAAATACCACAAAATCCAGCACTTGTATTGGCCGTTTCAATATTTATGGCAGCTCAAAGTTCATTGTGCCTCCCCCGCATCCCTTTACTTTCCCCCCTCCTAAATCTAAAATTGTGTTCTGCTCAGCAACTCGAATTTTCCGAGCAGTTAAGACCGTAATAGTTTTTCGAAGTTACAGTCTATTTATTTTCAAGTTTTTAAAATATAGAAATATGAAATAGTTTTATAGAAAATCATACAATTTGGTATTGGATTTACAGTGCGTGTACAATTAATTGTGATTGGTTAATTAATGACCGCCCCAGTGCGCCTGAACGCCGTCGCTTTAACTCCCATTGGTCCAAGATACCGGTGCTATTAAAACTCAAGTAAATATCAAAATATGCCATCTGAATACACTTAATTGCTAAGATTAAAATTAATCTCAAAAGTTAAAGTGAAATAAAAAGAAACCTTAATTGGAGAATTATTTCTGTTAATCATTCAATTCACAATTATAACAAACCAAACATTAAAATGAGTTTTCATATTGTATACTAACTGTTGCCCGCGACTTCTTGCGCGCAATATTAAGATAAAAAAGTAGTATGTCCGTATATGTCAGCTACCCTTCAGTGAAAGTCCGGTCGAAATCGGTCCAGTCGTTTCGGAGATTACACTAAACAAACGCGGCTTGCGGACAGACAAACAAAAACAATTTAAATGCGATTTTCGTTATCAGTAACACAAATACATCTTCCCGAAATCTGGATTTTTTTCTTTTGATATTACAAACAGACACACCAATTTTATTATATGTATAGATGATATTTTTCTTAAGATCAATGATTACAGATTTCGTAAAGTTAGGTTAAGGAAAGAACTACTTAATGATTGTCCCCACCAAAGTAGTCATTAGACTTATCAATTTAAATAACCAAGTATTATTTTGCATGTTTATCAAATAGTTGACGTCGAAAGAAAAGTAGGAAAGCAATAATAAAGTACCTAAAATATTATGTGAAAAACCTTTTTAAAAAAATAAAAAAAAACCTAATCAGAATAAACGTCAAACAATAGGTAAACGATCAATTCAAATCAACTTAATTTTATCTCCTTACTAGCTTTCGCCCGCGACTCCGTCCGCGTGGAATTAAAAACAACGAAAGTGAGTAGCCTATGTGTTCTTCTAGACTATCCTCTACATCTATACCAAATTTCATCGAGATCCGTTCAGCCGTTTAGGCTACAAACTCTAACAAACATCCATGCATCTAAACTTTCGCATTTATAATATTAGTAAGATTAAAAAGTAATTAGTACTGACAATTGATAAGAACCAGCGTGGTCTTAGTGTATCGGACGAAATCAACAATACGTCATTAAATTAATCCCTTAATAGTCAATATTATACAGAAATCAATATACAAGTGAGGGGAATCACCAGTTACGTGGGTCAGTGGCGTGACATTTGTGAAATTCATCGCTTTATCTGTTTTGGCGACATTCTGGCGTCAACATTGTAAACAAAAACGCATTATGCAGCCAACACACGTTAAGCTGGGTACCAACGCGACGTTATAAAGTGTAATTTTCACAACGAGCGGCTCGTTGCTCGCTAGATTCTTAACACTACAACACTGAAATAATTGCTCGCTATGAAACATGTACACTTCGTAACTCCAACTTTAGGTCCCATACTCGGCTGTCCGATTTTAAACGAGTTTCTTAATGCTTTGGACGGTCTAGTTGTCGATGCCCGCCGGCCGTCCTATTAAGAAAGGACGTAAGCTCCAAGTCCAGGACTGGGTCGAAATACCGCGAGATCGAAAAAAGTAGACACTGTCGAAGGCCAACGCCCGTTTCGGGACTCACTCTATCGTATTCTACTCGTATACTCTAGTTTGGCACACCCAAGCTACGGTTTACCTACAGGTCATGCAAGGGCAAAACATGCAAACGTGTGGAGCTGGCATAATCAGATTCTTATCAAAACACGCTTTGAATATAGGCTGTTTTTATGAGAAAAAAAAACTAAAAGTTTTACAACCAAAATTCCACTAATTTCGTTACTAGTAATAATTTACCTCATCATCTTCCTCCTTATCCTACTCCCGTAGGGTCGGCGCAACAGGTTTTTGTCCTCCACATAACTCTATCATACGTCATCTCAGTCATCACTCCCTTCTTGATCATGTCACCTTTCACGCAATCCATCCATCTCTTTCTAGGTCTACCTCCACCGGTGTACCCTTCCACACTCATACCTAACATTCTCCTTATTACATGCGATTCATCCCTCCTTATAACATGCCCATACCATGCTAACCTTTTACTCCTTACCTTCTCTACCACTGGGGCTACTCTCAAACTTCTTCTAATATACTCATTTCGTATCTTATCCAATCGCGTCACCCCACACATCCATCTTATTACTAGTAATAATTTACCTAACTCTATGAATTACAACTTTTCATATTAATATTAATAATAGTAATATTTCCAGTAATATTTCCTGTAATTATTAATAACATCGTCACTTTTTGACAGTCAGATTTCTGGAAACTTGCCAAACAACAGATAGACAAGGTACAATCCCGAAATGCCCTTACCGATATGTAAACAAAACAATCATTTTCTTGGAAATAAAGATGTTTGTAAGGAAAACTATAATATTTAGGTGAAGGATTTTGGAATACTTTAACCGTACGCATTTTAACTACTGTCTTTCCTGTTAACTAACAAACAAGGGTAAAAACGTGAGTTTATTTGTAGTTAGAAACTGTTAGTTACTGCAAATGGAGTAAAAAATTCAAAATTGCCGATAAAACTTTTGGAAAAGTTATACTTCTTTGTCAATTTATTTGACAGTAACTACTAAGTACTGCTCTATTTTTTTTCTATGTCTTACTAATCTTACTAATATCATATATGCGAAAGTTTAGATGGATGGATGTTTGTTAGAGTTTGTAGGCTAAACGGCTGATCGGATGTGGACGAAATTTGGCATAGATGTAGAACATAGTCTGGAAGAACACATAGGCTACTCACATTTGTTTTTTTTTAAATCCACGCGGATGGAGTCGTGGGCGAAAGCTAGTTAGAAATCATTTATAAATAAATTTGCCGAAGATAACTAAATATTTGACAAAAAAAATAGTTTAATTACCATCAAGTAACATTGTACAGAGGAAGTCACGGGCGTGTGCCAGTATGTTATAACTGTGTAATTAAGGAAAAGGGGATTTCCCATCAAAATGATCATTAAACATAGATAAATAGAAATAGATAATGCTTCCGGTTGTTAGAGTAGTTATATGTCACAATAGATGAGTAATAAAAGGGTTTTAATGAATCTGAGCATTAACATTAACATTCGAAGAAATAAAATCATAGTTTTATATTATATAACCTCAATATTTTGGCTTCAAATTTATGAACAGCCTACAAAAGTACAGGAAGACCGAAGGAAGTATGGATGGATTGTGTGAAAGAGAATATGCTTAAGAAGGGAGTGGATTCAGATATGACGGCTGATAGAAATGTATGGAAGAGCAGCACATACTGTGCCGACCCTCCGTAGGGATAAGGGCAAGTTGATGATGATTTACGATCAGCCGCCTGTTTGTCGCCAGCCTAATTGAGAAAAAATTACGGCTTGTTATACAGATAAAAATACAGTGGTAGAGCCCGCTTTAACATCTTAGCACGAATGGGTCGGCTCGCCCTGTGCAATACCACGACCACATAGAAGACAGGCGTGAAGTGGAAGCAATTCCGCGTTTCGTCTGATGAGTGTGGTGCCGGAGGCCCAATTTTAGTCCCTTTTCCGTTCTATCCTTTTCTTAAAAGGATAAGATTGGATGGGAAAGTGGATTTGACGGTGGAGGAGACGCATAGGAATGGGAAATATTCTCTTTATCTGCGTCTCCTCCTCCGTCGATTTAGGGTAGGTAACGCATCTGCAATAACGGATGTCTATGGGCAGCGGTCGCTTCGCCATTTCGGCGGATTTAGGTGGCCGCTTGCTCGTTTGCCACCTTATTGTACATAAAAAAAAACATAAAATAATAACAATAAACATAAGTAGTTGAACATAATAAACAGAACAAAACTTTAAGCTTTTGACGATTGGTAGTCGTTGTCGCTGAGAAACGAATCTCGATTAAATTTAGCATAGATGTTGAAATAATCTGGAAGAATACATAGGTTCCTTTTTGACCGACTTTCCAAAAGAAGGAGGTATTCAAGTCGTCTGTATGTTTTTTTTTTGTTATGTGTGTTACGCGATAGGTCCGGCCCTGGTGGACCGATTTTGAAAATTCTTTTTTTATCCGAAAGGTAGTGCTTGCAGGTGGGGTTTTTTTTAATTTTTTTTATTCCCTGCGGACAGAGCCTCGGGCGAAAGCTAATAATAAATAAACAATATTAAAGGGGTATTCTATTAGATAGAATTCTTAAATGATAAATTAAAATGTGTTGCATTGATTTAATTAAATGTAATTTTTAACGCAACATTTCTTAAAAGTGAAGTCGTACAGAAAATCTATATCTACACTAACATTATAAAGAGGAAAGATTTGTATTATTGAAACAACTCAAAAACTACTGGATCGATTTCGAAAATTCTTTCACTATTAAAAAGCTACGTAATCAGTGAGTAACTTAGACATTTTTTTAAATAATTTCACGCAGACTAAGTGTCGAGCAACAGCTAGTTATAGATAAATATCTTTTCTAAAGCAAACAACAAACTGCGAAAAGAAACGTAAAGAGAACATCGATCACCAATCAACTTGATGCATGATTACATTTAACGATCTACGATAAAATAAACATAACTCCTGCAACAATCAATCTATCAATCAAACTACATAATGGATAGATAGATTGCATATCTAAAGTACTTTTTTGGGATTAATTTAGTTTATCTATTGAGTCATTTAGGAAACGTTTCACATAACACATACGATGTTGTCCTATCCCGTTTTTGACAATAAATCTGTTAGTAAAAGGCATAAAATGTTAGTCACGTGCCAGTTGCAGGCTTATGTAAACGCCATCATGCCAGTACTGTCATGAATGGTAGAACGATATTTCATTATTTGACCTACCGATATAAAAACACAAGATCAGTTTATATTGCACAGTTAGTTTGTGCAGTTAAAACTGATTTGTGTAACTGAAGAAGGCTTTCAACATTCAATACTTGATTTCTTATCAATCAAATCTGTGCGTACAAATCGAAAAACAAGTTAAAACCGTTATCAGCGAAGTAGTGATTATCATTCATTGATCAATCAGAGGTACCACTAAATTATCACGGCTATCACACAAATATATACGCTACAATTTTCATCAATTCGTTAGTTGTTAAATTAAGTAGTTTCCGACATTAAGTTACACTGTGATATAAATTAAAATAAATTATAAGGTACGTTTTCCTTGAGGTTTCCTAATATTAAGAGTTTAACTTGCTTACATACTCTTAGTTTTAACTTAACAGTCGGTCTATTCAGTTAAAAATGACTGACGGATTTAATTTAACAGTACAGATCAATTAACAATTAAAACTTTGCCAATACATGCAGTTAGGACTGAGAGTATCGTAGCGAGTTTTATAGGAAAGTGTGAGTTAGTATTTGGGAAACAAGGAGGTACAATTCTGTTCCCTATCGGAATATATTTAAAGCGATGTAAGTACTTAATGTTTTTTTCTCAAGCAAATTATGTGCCATATTGTAGTTTATAAAACGTTCCGATATTGCGTAACAAGTACTAAGTTACATTCAAATCTATCTATCTATACTAATATAATAAAGCGTAAACACACACTTCTTTGTTGCTTAAGATATCAGCAATTACAGCATATTTTTGAATAATTCTGTTTTTAATAAAAAGCCCTACACTTACGTCACGCTTTAGGCTATATATTTTCACGCCATTAAACTTAGGGGATAAATATTTTGGAAAAATAGCCTAATGTGGGAAAGAGACCATAAGTTGCTGCCAACATCAAGGAAGCAAGATTGCCATGTTTTGTCGTCATGTCATGTCATTTTGACATTTGCCATTGATAATTTGACAAATGTAAACAATGAAATAAAGTTTTTATAATTTCACGCGGATGAAGCCGCAAGGGAACACCTAGCTAGTATTGTATAAACTTAACTTTCGGATTTTTAAATTGAACTAAAGAATACAAGACAATGTTATGTTTGTGTAAAATATTCGACGGACTATTTTCTATCTTCTAATTATGTATTTTATTAAAAAGCATTTTTAGTTAACTATCGTTAATCGCTAATAATTTGCCTTTATGTTTTTGTTCCAAACCTTAGATGGTTAAAGTCAGTATCAGTTACTTAAAAAAATCGGACAACCAGGAGCTGAGATGTGCAGTAACATAAATACAAGAGAATTGAGAACCTATTTAATGCTGGGTTTCTGAAGTCTCTATTTATTTCTTCATTACCTAGTGATTCATTATTGTTACGTTGACATATGTTTCAAAGGAGTCAAACTCAAGTTACGTAGTTCAGAAACGTATTTCATTAAGTTATCGAACCAAAAACACTAAGGAATGGTGAAACGTAGTTGGGAAACCGGCCATAAGTGGGTTAAAAAGGAAATTGTGCGTATATGTTATTGGTCTACAAATCAATAAAAAATCAGTAGTAATTAAAAGTAATTCGTTATCATATTTAAAATTTTGAAGGTAGAAGTCTAATCTTGCTTCATCTATTTTCTAGGTAATCGTTCCAATCTAAAAGAAATCTACGAGATCTTTTGATTATATTACTTTGATATAATTATCGATTAAATGCTCCGTGTTCCGATGTTACGTTAAATTAAAAATAAACTTACCATAAAAAACTTAGAAAGTATTTCAAAAACATTTTAGCTTAATCATACGTTAACCCTTTAATATCGTGACTGCAACCTGCGCTTATTTTTGACCCACCGTGTCTGTTCAAATATGCGTATGCCTCAGAAATGGGATCTTGATAATTAAAATAATAATGTACTTATAACGAGAGTAGTGACGAAACATTATTATGGTTTAAAAAATAAAATAAATTGCTTGTTTTTTACAGAAACAATGAAATTTTACGAGTGTGTCATCCTCCTTGCGCTGGTTGCGAGCGGACAGTGTTTCCCAAAACCTTATGACGAGGATGTAAGTTACGGTAAGTTATGTAAATTGATTATTCTAAACGAGTTTCAGTCCTCAAACATTAAATTAACTAACAAGTTAGCTAATTATAATTAAAGTTAAAATAAAAACAACAAAAAATTGAGTAGGAGCGATTGTCGATTGTTCCACAGTCAATTGTTTAGTTGCACAACTAAAAATCGAGTGGTGTGCGCACCTCCATATTAGGTCATTGGAATCAAAGCGACACTAAACAGTTGTGCGATAGTTTAGTCAAAGGTGTGCGCGCGTTCTAACGATAAAAATCTGTCAAGTTTGTCGCCTATTAAGTACCTTGCAAATCTCTTAACCTTTTACTTCCTTCACAATTAGCTACATAGCAAAAAAAATGAACGCTTTCTTAAGCATATAATTTAACCTATAACATATTTCCAGCATACGATTTCCCGTTCATGTCACGTAACGCGTGGGGTGCGCGGCCGCCGGTGAGAACCGTTCGTCTCTCCTTACCGGTGCCTTACGTCCTTATACACCACAGCTACATACCCGGCCCGTGTTCAACTACAAACCAGTGCATCAATGCCATGAGAAGCATGCAGAACGCACATCAGCTGCAACAAGGCTGGGATGATATCGGATACAAGTAAGTATAACCGCGGAAGAGTTATCTTGACTAAAAAACCACAATCGTGTGTCTTGTATATTTAAATCACAAACTTTTCTGTGAATATTTGTTTCTGACAATCTGTGTGTTAACGTTAATCTATGCTTATGTAATAAATCGAAAGACTAGAAAAAATTGCTCTGCGAGTAAGGGACTAAACTAAGTCAATAGCGGCAAAGAAGCAAGGTTGCCATGGTTACTCGGAATATAAGCAATTTTATCATATGTATTTAGAATAATGTCTAGATATTTCTCTCTTCCAATACCTGTAACAAATTCATCTTCTAGTTTCGCGGTCGGGGGCGACGGTGTGGTGTACGAAGGCCGCGGCTGGAACAACGTGGGCGCGCACGCTCTGGGATACAACTTCAACAGTATTGGCATCGTCCTTATCGGAGATTTTGTTTGTAAGTGTTACTACTATTTAGTTAAATATTTTAAATTTGTTTTTACCCTAGATTTTCTCATTAGATTGTTGACCTATTCTAGACATATACATTTTGTAACACATAGTTTTTTGTGTGGTTTTCTTTGTTCTTAAATTATCTTTCGTTTGTTACAGCTCGTTTACCGCCCAGAAGACAACTGAATGCTGCTAAAAGGTTGATAGCGAGTGGTGTAAATTTGGGCCACATACGTCGGGACTACTCTCTACTCGGGCACCGACAAGTCAACCCAACCGAATGCCCCGGCAATGCCCTCTTCAGGGAAATCACAACGTGGGATAGATTTACAAATTTATAACATGTAAACAATCAGAGAAATTAAATTAGACAGTGATAAATGCAAGATAAATTTATAACTTTATATTATAACCTGACCGTTCATCTCAAACACAATGTTTGTATAACTGACATAACTAAAATTAACTCACAGCATTCAGTTGGAGTTACATAGACTAGGATCCCGTAATAGACAAACGTCATTGTAGCAACGCTAGGGATTGGCCTAAAAGTCTTGCTAAGTATTAAATTAATGCTTTTTTAGAAGTCATAGGGCCCAAAATCATGAAGTAATCTACTCATTTTTGTAAGTTTGTATGTAAATTCAATGAAATCGATTACAACCCTCCAGTACATCTTACGAGAAAACACAATGCGATCAAATTAAATATAAATAAAAAAGTAACTTCTATTCTAAAAAATTGTTACGATATTTATGTAACAAATTACTTTAAGGGGAATCACCGCGAAGCTTACATAATATCGTTTCATTACACGAACTCGCGAACCGTTAAGAAAAAAAGTTAATTTGCCAGAGTTATTTAGGATAACATCTTATGAATCATTCGTAAGTCAAGGTGGTACAGTCACTTATTTACAATCTTCTATCTTTAATTAAACTGGATGCGGTGTGTAATATCAACCTGCCGTGGGCCAGCGTGGTTGACTGTGACCTCATCAGCAGCTCACTATACCTCCCCACCGAGGGGCTCGGAGCCTACCCTAAAGTTAGGGTGACTAGGCCATAGTCAACCACGCTGGCCAAATGCAGGTTGGTTGACTATGGTCTATGCACCCCTTATATAGGTAGGCTCCGAGCCCCTCGGTGGGGACGTATAGAGAGCTGGTGATGATGATGTAATATCGAAAATAATCCACATTTAGCGAATCAAAGTAGCCAGAGCACTGACCTTTCCAGATATTTTCTTGACAGGTCTCTTGCTTGGAAATGATAGCTTTTGGTTCGTTCTAACCAACAAGGATCATATGACAGTTGGCAATTTTATCAACTTAAAAATGTCATCTTGAAAGCATTATATTTAGACCAATGAGGGAGCGGCAACTGCATGCATGAAAATCGCCGTTTGTTGTAAATTCGAAATTCAAATTCGAAAACAAAAATAGCATATAGTTTTGTTTTGTGTACAACTTTAGAGAATTTCGAAAGGAGGGAATTTTTGCTTACTAATAACTATAAAAGCTAGCAGTCGCCCCTCTTTCAATGTCAAAACGGCCATAAGATTCTTGTAAGTCTATAAAAGCGCCAGGTGATATCACTGTTGCGTCAATACAGATCAATACGAGTAGGGATAGAACTAACTGACATGTCGAGTTTCCAACTAATGTCAACACAAAAACAACAACAATCAATTAGGTACAAAATACCACGTCTTATAGCCTGTCGATTGGAATATTGAGATCAGTAGGGTAGTTTGAAACGTCTTCAAGTGCGTCTCCTCTGTCTATTAAAGGCAAGCAAGGCATCTTCAATTGCGAATGTCTATGGACAGTGGCCGCTTACTCGTTTGCCTTCTATCATATTAAAAAAAACATACCACAGTAAGCAGGTAGGAACATAATAAAGTTTTACAAATAAAAAAAAACAGAAACATATGCGGATGGCGTAACATCGTTCACATAATAATTATATCTACGTTGTTGCGGACAATGACTTAATCAATAGAGGTGATAAGACTTGTTATGGAAATTTTCCACAATCGATTATTCGATTTTAATAACAATATTTATGTTTATTTTACATTTAGAGCGCGCGCATACTTTTGACTAAACTATCGCACAACTGTTTAGTCGCGCTTTAATTCTTATTAGCTTACATGGAGGCGCGCACACTACTCGATTTTTAGTTGTGCAACTAAACAGTTGAATTGCGAAACAATCGACAATCGCGCAACAGTTATGACATTTTAAATAAAAAAGTTACATATTTTTTCTATAAATATATTCGGCAGATGATTTCTCAAATATCTTCAAAATTACATCCGAATCCTCTATTGCTGGCATTGATAACTTTGTATAATATAATACTAAAAGCGAGATACTAAATAAGTGGTCACCTGTTTATGTCTACAAGAAAGCTGTAATACATCCATTTCGTTCATATTATTACATAACCTAAAATTTTTTGCACACTGTACACGCTACGACATACGTCTACTTATTAATTCTTTAAAAAATTAACACGTGCTTGAAGAACGCCATACATACGTCACTTCGGTATATTCTTGATAAATACCCGGTATTTATTTAATTGATGACGTATTACGGAATGATACAGTCAGTTATAAGAAGGGGTTCGGAGAGGACGCGTTGATACTAACGTGCGAGATCATAGCCACATAGTCAGCAAAACAAAAAATCAAATAAAACAATAAAAAGTTAAAAATACAAGAACTTCAAGTGACAAAACGAACTGGTTATCCATATGAAGTTGAGATATCATACTGATATTATAAATGCGAAAGTTTAGATGGATGTTTGTTAGTTTGTAGCCTTAACGGATGATCGTATTTCGATGAAAATTGCTATAGATGTAGATGATCTGGAAGAACACATAGGCTACTCACTTTTGATTTTTTTTAATTCGACGCGGACGGAATCTCGGGCGATAGCTAGTCTTAAATAATTTTAACAAATTAAAAGTTAATAGACGACAGCCGCTGCTACCGTGCAAGTTTTAAGAAATCTAGTCTAGATTATAAATTAAAATTTTTATTTGATTGCGCTTAAATTAAAGGTGTCTTGTGTTTGGGTCTCAAATAGTATCAATACTTTAAAAAAACCTGTACAATTTACCTTCAAACTTCCTATCGTGTTTAAGGCTTTAATAAAACTCATACTAATATTATAAAGGTGAAAATATCGTTGGATGGATGTTTGTTACTATGTATCTCAAAAATGGCTTAACGGATCTGGATGGCATTTTGGACAGACTAAAACATTGTCTGGAAGAACACATAAGCTATTTACTAAACGTTTACTTCCGCGCGGACGGAGTCGCATGCATAAGCTAGTAGTGTCACAGTTCTTAATAAAAATAACGTGACAATGCATTATAGTTATCCACAAGGTAAACGTGAACTAAACTGCATAACGGTTATTTAATATTTTAAACATTTTTTACACGCATAATTTACTACGCATAATAATAACAGAATTTTGCATTATAATTAAATGTAATTAAATCTGGTAATAAAACAAAACGAATAGAAACGTATAGTAAAAATAAATTTCTACGACTTCCTAGTTGTTTACTAAAAGAGGATTTCATGACTAGGTTTTTTTTGTACAGATTATTTAGCAGTAGAAAACACGTTAAACACCGTATTGTTAACACATTCATTACCGTTCCCTCGGATCCACACGAGCGTCTTAACACGTTAACTGCGAAGCGAGGCCTAAATCACCCCTGATGCAACTTCCCGGCAAGCAAAAACGTGAATTTCTCTGTCGTGCGAATGGCATAGCTTTGGTTTGATCCAGTGTAGGAAAGAGATAAATTTTTGCTAATAATGTCTAAACAAGTTATCAGATCCCGGGGCGACGATGGATTAGGGTTCAACAATTCACTGTCTATATCAATAAGGACCAAAAATGTCATTTATCTTTGATTTCGCGCCAGAAAATGGATTTTAGTCTGTAAAAGGAGGTGGGGTCTAATAGACCGCGTATCGCCCTAACGTCTGGTCACGGTGCGGGCCGATTATACCTCGTGCCGCAGGAACGGAAAGTATGCAAAAATTGGTGCCGCAGCTAACGTGCTAATCATTAAAAAAAAAATTTTATTAGAATAATATTAACATAAATATCCATTCATACATAATTTGATACATTCATTTGAACTTGACCAAAAATCATCTTAAAAATGTTGTTTCCCTATAAATATTCTTAATTTTATAGCAGTGAATGTGTTAACCAAATCAAGGAACCTCATAAATCATTTTCTATCAAAACAGTTTAAGATCCCACGGTGAATACCCTTTAGTAATACGCGGAGATGACGCGGCAACAATACCGATCCGAATTCACTTGTAAAGAACCCATGGTCCGGTGATCTGATCTCCAATACATACTTATATAAGAAACATTCGCTCAGCAATATCATTAAGAATAACAATCACAAACAGAGGACACGGCTACGGTTTAGTACAATTTTATATTTAAATGTTAGGAATTTGAAAAAACATTAGGTAAGATTTCTTATCTTACTAATATTATAAATGTGAAAGTTTAGATGGATGTTTGTTGAGTGCTAATCGGCTTAAAGGGTCTCCATGAAATTTTGTATAGATGTAGAGGATAATCTGAAAGAGTGCGTAGGCTACTTACTTTTTATTAATTTCACGCAGACCGAATCGCAGTTAAAATCCAGTATTATCAATAAACAAGAGACAATAATAGTACTCACAATTATATAACTGAGTACGAGTATTTTATTTCAGAAGTCATTCATTCATTCATTCTTAATTAATTGAACATATATAGCTATATGTTAACTGTTTTAACAAACAGTCGATTAGAGCGTTTGTATCGGTCTATATATAGGAGATTAAATTTAATTCAAAATGATTTCCATCAATTTAAAAGCAGAGTACATGATTTCAATTAGTTTTAAACAATTTTTTTTAAATGTACAATATCTGGGTGTTTTTATTCTTCTCTATTTGTCGTATTTATCTTACTAATATTATAAATGCGAAAGTTTAGATAGATGGATGGATGTTAGAGTTTGTAGCCTAAACTGCTGAACGGATCTCGATGAAATTTGGATAGATGTAGAGGATAGTCTGGAAGAACACATAGGCTACTCACTTTTGTTTTTTTTAATTCCACCCGGACGGAGTCGCGGGCTAAAGCTAGTCGTTATATAAATGTTATCATTCTATGTCACTTGTGTCTCAAATAAGGGGCATTTATCGTGGCGACCTTTCGAAGATATTGTACCGAACTTGTTTTATATGGTTTTTTTATATGTTAATCAATATTCTACTGGTCACTTTATGCTAATATATTTATTTAGTCCATATTTGTGTATGACAAAGTGGTCACAGGATACGTTTATACACAATATTTTGACTCTTTTTTTATTGCAGTGATAATGTTATTCATGTTGGTAACTTTGGCTTTATCCGTACAAGGATTTCCTAAGCCCTACTTAACAGAACACTTTGGTAAGCATTTCTAGACATATTTCTACTTCAAAATCTGCTAATCTATTACTGTAATTTATCTAAATTTAGCATTCATTTGTTAATTATTTTTCTAGATTACGACACTTTCACATTCAAAACAAGAAGCGATTGGGGCGCCAAAGCTGCGACTAGTGCCAGACCACTGACTCTGCCTGTGCCTTACGTCATCATCCATCACAGCTACACCCCACCTGCATGTCAAACATCAGACCAATGCGTGGAAGCAATGAGTTCAATGCAGGAGTTCCATCAAGTTACAAGAAATTGGGTTGATATTGGTTACAAGTAAGTATTTATTTTTTACCAACAATCTGAACGGCAAATTGCAAAATTCACAAGACATCTTAGATATCTTATTCCATATTGGATGTATAACCTATTATTTTAAGTAAAGTCATTACTGCACACATTTCGAATAATGACGACCCTCTTCGTTCGATACCCATAATATTACATTTATTGAGTTCACATGTCTCTTTGAAGAGTTGGGTCTTAATGTATTCAGCGGACAAAACGTAAAAGTTCAAAGTCGATTACCCTGTTAGGTTTTTATGGCCCGGTACTGTCCCGTACCAAGGAAATAAATTGTTACAGTAGAGTGTTCTCTTATTGAGGCCACGACTTACAACATAGTTTTTGTTGACAAACGAGAGCAGTTCGCGAGTAAATAAACATAACAATGTTTATAAAGATATCGTACGTATACATAAACTACTTACATTTCAAATAAAATGTAGTAGATTAATAATATAGACCAAAATAAATATAATAGTAACCTGTACCCTATTATCATCACTAAATACTACAGTACAGATAGCGTCATAAGCGCCCTGGGCGAGATATCTTCGGCACCCCTTTATACTATATTTTTGGGAAGGTAAAGCGAGAACACGCTTACATAAAACAGGGTATTTCGCATATTCTAACGCCCCTACCTTTCCAGCGCCATGGGCGGGCGCACAACCGAGCGCTGATCTAACGCCGGCACTAATGACCTGATCATAATATAGTATACGACTTCGCCCGCGTGAACTTAAAAATATAGCCTATGTTACTCATGGATAAATTACCTTTCTAACGGTGAAAGAATATTTAAAATCGGCCCAGTAGTTTTTGAGTTATTTCAATACATACTAAAATACAAATGTTTCCTCTTTATAATTTTAGTATAGATGTAATATTTTGTAGTTTCGCAGTGGGAGGTGATGGTGTAGTGTACGAAGGTCGGGGCTGGACTAACATCGGTGCACATGCCTCTGAATATAACTCAGTCAGCATTGGTATCGTGCTTATAGGTGATTGGGTCTGTGAGTATACACTTTTATATTATTTTGTCTATCGTTGTGACACAAATCACAGATTATAAATTTCTATACTAGTAAATCAACTTAAAACTCTTATAACCTAAAACTGAATGATAATAATAGCAAATATTCAGTAGAATCAATTGCTAATCGTTTTAAGCAGGCTCTAAAATGTATTTTTTAACGAAAAATATTTGTACCGCTTACATCAATAACTTATTTTTTTTAAAGAAATTCTTTTTCACATGTTAGTAATAAATAATATTTGTTTTGTTTTAACAGCTTCCGTTCCACCAGCCCATCAGCTACAAACTGCGAAAAAGCTGATAGCAAAGGGCGTAGAGTTAGGCTACATCAGTCGCGACTACAAACTGATCGGTCATAGACAGGTGAAGGAAACAGAATGTCCTGGTCAAGCGCTCTTTAATGAAATCTCAACGTGGGATAGATTTGATTCCAATGTAATAAGAAAAAGTTGATTAAAAACTTAATTAGATTTAAATAGTTAAAAATAAATAATTCTAGTAATTTATTTTACTGTTATGTTGATAAGAGTTGTTTTATTATCCTTTTTCCTTAAATATTTTGATTAAAAGAAAATAAAAACTATACTTTTAGTGAGAGTCAAAATGGCGGGTGTAACATAGCATATTAAATTATACCATTTACTAAAAAAATGTACCTAAAACGTACTATTTAGTACCTCCTTCAAAAAGAAAAATTCCTTATCCAGAACGAAATTAAGTTTTGACTCTCACTACTTTTAATATCTTAAGTTTATGATATTACTAGCTGTTGCTCGCGACTTCGCCCGAGTGAAATTAAAAAATATAGCCTATGTTACTCACGGATAAATTACCTATCTAACGGTGAAAGAATTTTTAAAATCGGCCCAGTAGTTTTTGCGGGAATCAAATACATACAAAAATACAAAGTTTTCCTCTTTATAATATTATTAGTATTAGTATTAGTATTAGTATAGATGTCAGAACACACAAAGACGACCTTGTTAGTTGTAGTACCATTTAGACTAGATATGTCATCTTCCATATAGACAATTACAATCAATAAATCTTCGGCTCAATGGTTATCACTAGGTGTGCCTAACAACTTACGAACTTAGGGTTGCCAAACAACAAAACCAAATTTACCCTTTTTTTTTGTTGTTGACTTCAGTTACTTTAACAGCAAATAATAATTGTTTTACGTACAAGAACACTTTCCCTATCAAGGACTTTTCGAAACCGGTATTTATTTATGTTTGCTAAGCTAGCGTTTGACCACGATCTTGTAATGCTTCGAATAAGACACCAATAAAATTTCCTTTGCATTTTTTAAGTTAATAATAAAAATTAACCCTTAAATGCCCTGTTGCCAAATGTATACATACCACGTTTTGCGTTATTTCATTGAAGTCGTGTGGTATGTTTCCGAACGCACTTTGATGACCATAGATAATAAATATATTGAGTGATTTTTCATATTTTTTAATAATAAATACCTATTTTTTTAATAACAGATTTTTTTCACTATTTTCTATGTTATATGTACCTAAATACTTTCCAGGGCGCAATAAAAAAAACATGCATTTAATGGATAATGATACCAAAAATCTATCTTTTTCTCAAACGTAATTCATCAACCCTTAATAAGTGTGTAACTCGCGGGCATAGGCGTGGCCGTACCGGAAGATCGGCGCCGAGTGAAGACAATCAAAGATTAGAATCGTACCGGAAATTACGTAATGCGATCATGAAAATGAAGACTTACAACCTATTCAGATATACTAAATACAGACAGTAACACCTTCAGGAAGGAAACTACACGAAAGTTTATCATATTATGAACCGAGACCCCTCTAAATGAAACTCAGTACTTCCCTGCACCTCGGGCATACGGGTGCCATATTGTCTGTAGGGGGAACTATTTAGAAAAGGGGGAGGGGAAGCTTGCCTAGGAAAGGGGAACCTTACTTCTTACTATCTTACTAATATTATACATGCGAAAGTTTAGATGGATGGATGTTTGTTAGAGTTTGTAGCCTAAACGACTGAACGGATCTCGATGAAATTTCACATAGGCGTAGAGGATAGTCTGGAAGAACACATAGGCTACTCACTTTTTTTTTAATTCCACGCGAACGGTGTCGCGGGCGAAAGGTAGTTAAAAATATTTTAATTGTCATAATCAGTGCAGCAGAACGTCATGCGTCGAGAGAATGGACACGCCTTCGTTAAATTGCGTTCACGGATATAACTCCAGCATTGTTGGCGCAATTCCAGCGGTTAAATGTTAATGATGGGACGTTATTGAACAAACTTGTAATATAGTAAATCAAATATATCCTTCTGCTGTAAATCTTAATGTATCACAAAGATAGTTAACATAGAGATAATGCAAATGTTTTATAGGTTTCCATCATAGAAAGACTTCTATGGAAATATTGCCATCACATCACCAGCTCACTATACGTCCCCACCGAGGGGTTCGGAGCCTATCCTAAAATATTGCCATACTCTAAAATAAATAAAACAAAACTTAACAATAAATAATTCGATAGCGATCATGGCATACTTATCCGCAACATTGTGAATAAGTTTTTTTGTTTATTGCAATACAGCAAAGCATAAAAACTTCATTATTTTTTTATGTTACCTGACCCCTACTAAAAATATTGTCAATGCAGTATTTTTTTCATCATCTTGTTAACCGGGAAGAAAAAACCTTGTTTTTTTCTATTATTGTTATTTATATCTTCAAATAAATAAAATAACAAGTCTCCGTCGTTAATCCGATGTAAACGACGCAGACTCGAGACGGGAAATCTTCTAAAATAGATTCTCGTGACGCTGGAGGAACGATTTTATTTTAAAACTCATCCGGTCGAAAGAAAAAATACAACACGACAATGCAAGCTTTATTTTAATTTGCTTTACTGCAATTTTAAGAGCGTGCGCACACCTTTGACTAAACTATCACACAACTGTTGTGCGATTGTCAATTGTTTCGCAGCCAATTCAACTGTTTAGATGCACAACTAAAAAATCGAGTAGTGTGCAACCATATAAGCTCATAAGAATCAAAAGCAAGACTAAACAGTTGTGCGACAGTTTAGTGTGTGCGCGCGTTCTAACAGCTGCAGCGTTTTAACTAAAATAACATACCTGTCACACTCAGAGATCCTTAATGCAGACTACACACGTTAGGTTTTGTACGAAACGCATAAATTCAAACATTTAACACTGGTATTCAGTTTGCAGATTTTACTGTTTTCCCCCATGGGCATCACCAGCTGATGATCAAAGCTAGGTCGGGGAAGGACATCTACGTTTAGCTAAAAGCTAATATGGTCTTGATTTTAATCTATAAAACTTTAGTTATTCTGTGCTTTTTCTTTGGATCAATATTTCTATTAATTTTGACGTCATTAACAGCTGCTAAGGTAATTATTATAAAAAAAATGTAAACAAAATATCCAATTTAAGCGATTACTCACTAGAAGAATCTGAATCTATTAAAAATATTTGAACTGATACATTTTGTATACATGCCAAATAACTGTAAGACTGAAATATACCAAAAATATTTATTTGATAACTCATACATATATAAAAATAAATGTTTTCCAAAACACCAGTACAAAAATTGTCATTTTTTTTTCATTCATTAACAAAAAATAACAATTTTCATATATTTTTTAATATTAGATATATTATGTTGATGTGGTTGAGAAAATAAGGAGTAAAAGGTTAGCGTGGTATGGGCACGTTATGAGAAGGGATGAAGCGCATGTAACAAGAAGGACGTTAGTTATGAATGTGGAGCGGTACATCGGTAGAGGTAGACCTAGAAAGAGATGGATGGATGGCGTGAAAGGTGACATGATCAAGAAGGGAGTGATGACTGAGATGACGGATGATAGAGTTATTTGGAGGACGAAAACCCGGTGCGCCGACCCTACGGGAGTAGGATAAGGAGGAGGAGATGATGATGATGATGAATACCATACTTATATTTGAAGATTTTTTGTGTTATAAAATGTTGAAGATCTAGTTCTCAATTATTTAAATTACTGGACGCACGGAAAGGGGATATTTACCTTTCTATATATCCCGTACACTTCTAATAAGGAAATTAAGGGAAAATTTACTCTAAACGCAATCCTTAGTGTGTGACTGTGAGTGCGTCAGTATTCCTTTCATCTTAATACATGATTGAGAATCAAATATACTCTGTTGATAGAACCGATTCTTAATACGTTGTACACGCCTTGGCACACCTATTTATAAATTCAACAGGATTGTTCCGAACTCGAACACCATTGGCGGTTGGTAGTCGCGGACGCGCGTTCAACGTAGCTTCGTCTATAACTTTGTTGTTAGTTCTGATGTACGAAAAATATGACCAGTTGATATATTGAAGTGCTATTCGGTGTGATTCCAGTGAATTTATTGTGTACACAAACACGAATACAAGTGGATTGATGTAAGAAAAGTACCTATTTGAACACATTCATTAGATTTGAATTAATATTAAAAGCAACTGTATTAGACAGTTTCGTAAATAATTTAATAGCAAATTTTACTTTTTATGTACTTGACCTATTTAGGTTGGAATGTACATTTTTCAACAATGTTCTAGTTTTCTAAACTATTTTTCTCCAGTACGTCTCAACTGAAAATAATTCTACATTATTCATTCTTACAAAGTAATTATTTATTACTAGCTTTCACCCGCGACTCTGTCCGCGTGATATTAAAAAAAAACAAATAGCCTATGTGTTCCTCCAGACTATCCTCTACATCTATGCTAAATTTCATTGAGATCCGCTCAGCAGTTCAGGCTACAAACTCTAACAAACATCCATCCATCCATCTAAACTTTGACATTTATATTATGTACATGATAAAACACATTAGTATTTTATATGCAACTTTCACTGAAAATTCAATCGTAATTAATTTCTCTCAGGTACTAAAACTAATAGGCAAATACATAATACTGTCCTTGCTATGTTATTTGTGAGTATATAACAGTCGGGATAAATATAATCATTGCCAACTATTTCGCCTCAATTCGCTATCACGTGCTATCTTTATAATGACTTGTTTCTGACATACTTGTTACGCAGTAATAATTTACAGATAGTTTGAAAAATGTATATTCACATGCCTTATAAATATAAAAGAAAGTCGTGTTAGTTACACTATTTATAACTCAACGGCTTTACCGATATGGCTGAAAATTGGTGAGGAAGTAGCTTAGAGCCAAAAGAGGAGACCGACATAGGGTACTATTTATTCCGTTCGACAACAATGGATGGATGGATGTTTGTTAGAGTTTGTAGACTAAACTGGTGAACGGATTTCGGAGGATAGTCTGGAAGAACACATAGGATAATCCCTTTTTTTTTATTCCACGCGGTCGGAGTCGCGGGCGAAAGCTAGTTTAGCTTCAAATAAAGTTTTTTACAACTTGGAATGCTTACTAAATTTAATTCAGATTTCATGTGCAAAATTCTAATTCGATTAGACTAATGTATTTGCGACCCAAAATATACTTTAAAATATATCAGGCATTCTTTGCACTACCATAATTGTAAATTAATAAATGCGCAGTAAAGTACAATCAAAAACAATACTCAAAACGTCTACAATGTACAGTAGCAAACAAAACTTTCATATCATTACTGTTGACAATCATACTTAATATTATAAATGCGAAAGTTTGGATGGATGTTTCTTAGAGTTTGTAGCCTAAACGACTGAAAGGATTTGGATGAATATGTTATAGATGTAGAGTATAGTCTGGAAGAACACATAGGTTGTTCGCTTAACAACGCTTTTGTTTTTTTTTTAATTCCACGCGGACGTAGTCGGGGGCGAAAGCTAGTACAAAAATAAACAAGAAAGAAAGATGGACCAATCAATGACATCTCAGTACAAGATATTTCTATCAAATACTTTTAAATTTAAGCAATTCCAGCAAAAGAAACCTTACACATGAAAGGAACGTTAATATCACAGACAGGTTAAAAACAACCCAACAGAACAAATACAAAATGTCTGGCTTCTTTATAAATACCGATTTTAATATGAACTATAAAAAAAAAAACAAAAATAAACCTCCAGTAGCTGTCCAAAAATAACCAACTCGTGAAACTCCCGTTTATACGAGACAAAATAACTGCAAACGACTACGATAACGCCCTCACAAGTTATTTTGATTTTAAAATGATGTGAAAAATTTGACTGACAAGAATTCATCCCAATTTGTTTCTAATCTAATTAGGAAAAAACCACATAGTTATACATACACGCAGTTCATTACAGATTACAGCTTTACAGGACAGTGTTTTGTATAGCTAGTTTCAAATAAACACCTAAATATAGTAAAAAATTAAACGTAACGTATTTTTTCACAGTATAAAAATTTTGAAATTTTGTAGAAATTGTGAATTAAAGGTGCTAACAACAATGTAGAAACATTTTTGAAATTCACGAATTTTAGCGTAAGTCGGGTGTACGCATTGTTTTTAAAAGTATTTCATTTGGAACAAGATCCGAGTTTCATTTCTTTTTCGCTAGATTTTACATACTTTACACTTCACTCTTGACCACAGACAAACATGCCGATCGGTAACGTGAGCAGAGACAATAGTGCGAGACGGGATAGCTTCAGACCTCCTTGGGTCAAAGACAAGGATACAGAGGCCCCTCCGTCATGGACACAGAAGAAACTTAAACCAGTCGAAAGTACCACCAAGACGATAGACACAACAAAATCTGTAGATGAACCAACAACCAAACCATTGAAACGTGAGTATATTTTTAATACTACGTTTAACTTTTTAAAAATCTATTGGATTAACTTAGTAATAAGGAGAAAGTTGTATGGATGTTTTTTTACCATTTAACTCCTCAACAGGTCAAAGGTTCTGGTTATTTCAAAAATAGATATATTACAGTCTGGCATCGCATAGATTTTAATTCACGGCGACGAAATCACGAGCGACATCTAGTTTCTAAATCATTAGACTATTTAGTACTCCAATATCTCAATAGATGGCTGGAAGCCAAAACTATGAACATATGCAAACCAAAACAATGCAACATACAACACGGCACGGCTTTAGGCGCAGACACACTATGAACTTATTGATGTGCGGCGTGCGCCGAAAATGCTTTTCTGTTTTAAAATAACATTTGTTAATATTCCTATATTAAAATGTTTGCACTAAATATTTTGAATTTAGGTCAGCGTAATTTATCATGTGAAAAGTTTTGACGCGCGACTATTTTTCAACGGAACACGGTATTACCATTTGGCTTCAGAAAAGTGAAGTAGGTGTTTTACAAGGTGGTTTAATAAGAAACTAATTGATGCCTTTGCATTTTTGTTATTTTAATTCAAAAATTAAATAATCAAATTGAAACACATCATCTTAATCCTATCTGTACGCGGGCTTCAATGTTTATGTTAACTAAAATAACTCGGACTTACATTGTAATAGGATCAAAACGGCGACACTTCGGCGCACGCAGTTCGCTGGACGCGAACAGTTTAAGGACGTTTTTAGGACGTCTATTAATTCAAATATTTAACTGAGATTAATAAACAAAAATTAAAAACCTTTAACGCTAATCTAAGTAAACAAAGAAAACTAGATTTCAATCAGTTTGAAGTCCTAAACTTTAGGTTGTGATCTTATCGTAGATACAAAAACAAGTGAACTGTTTACATTTTTTTTATTTCTTAAATCAGTCAAATATAAGTTTCATTCAGCCAGTACGTATGCGTATTATAAAAATGTAGAGCGCTAAATAAATCGGCAAGCGCGCGTGGCAAGATTGTTTATTTTTTCATCGACGCCACTTCGAAAGAGGGCTATATTTTAAAGTGCATATGTATGTAGGTTGATATATATTTACCTACATGGTGACGTCAACATCTCGCCCGAAACTTTGGCAGGGCACATGGATTTCGAACAGTTGACTTTAAGCGTTCATAGTTTTGCCAGTCTGGAGTATTGTGGGGTAACTGTGATATTGAAAAGTGCTTTTTCGGGATTATTTTAACGTTTTAGAAGAATATTTTGTAACGTCGAATAGTGTTGAAAGAGAATTCTGGCGACGTTAAATGGGTGGAGTGATCAAAGTGATTATCTAATAACTTATTTGTAGGTTTTCGTGTGTTACAAAGTTAAGGAGTTATTCTACGTCTTGTAAAAGAGTTCCGTAGGTAACAATTGAACGGATTTATAATATTAAAATTGATTATCATGACTTCCGAAAATATTTGAATATCAAAGCATTATGGAAATAATTTTGCATCTGTGTAATTTATGTTTTGTTTTCTGTATAGGGCAACACCGTCCTTAACCTTTTACATGCATGACCATCAAAAATGTTCATTTAGATTGTTTCCTATTCTTTAAAACTTTAACTTTAGAAAAGATGTTATGTTTTAGAATGTTTGTTTTTAATTTTGAATACTCATTGAAACGTAATAAATTATTTTAATGGGTAATTAAAATATCGCCAGTTTCGTAATATGACGTATTTCGGAACGTTCTTACTGTTCGGAGATATGTATTCGGAGGCGGGCAACGGGCAACGCCAACGAGTCGCGGTATTTTTAGAGAGGACAGACATTTTACAAAATAAACCAAGTTGTCGGGGTTACGCTATGATTTATCAAAACGCGCTATGTGTTCAACGCCGAAAATAATCCAGTAAAATAATTTACATCGCCATTTTTTCTAAGAGCAATTCACATATTACAATTATATTTTAATAATTTTAATTGGCGGAAATAGAAAAGGAACATAGCGAATCGTTGAATGATCTAAAAAAAATGGAAACCAATGGCAATTCCCAACAATATGAAGAATTACAGAAACGATTTTTTGTATTTATATTTTCTTACACGTATTCCGAGCAACTACCACTGATCTCTGATGAAGTGAGACCATGGCAAGGTTGCTTATGCAAATATTAATGCAATGCAATTTGAATATTTGCATCATGATATTCGCAAACTAAACGTGCATAATTCGAATCACTTCTTTTCCTTCATATAGTAAAGAACTAGTATAGCTAGTTCAAGATATGTCTTTCATGAAATTTCTGTTAAATCAATAAGAAATTAATTTCTCGCGTTAAACAAGCGAAGGTCGGTAATCTTGGCAGCGACCATGTTTATTTACGTATGCAATGTCATCAAATGCACCGATATGGGGTCGACACACTTGTTCTTAATTAATTACAAATTGTAAAATCAAAAACTGAATACCTACACTAATATGCATCGCAGAAAAAAATATTATTATATGTATTGCGGAAACGATTTATATATTGAATCTCCTCAGGTATCCATTTCCGAAACTCATATAGAAAACCTGTTTTTTTTTTTAATGAAATTGTTGGGGATATACTTAAGATAAGTGTAACTAGTTATATTTTTCCTTTACAGCTGTACTAAAAAAGCAATCAACAATAAAAGATAAAACAGAAAACGGTGTATCTGATCAAGTAGAAGAAAAACTGATCAAACCTTCGGCAGCAAAAGAGGCCGATAAAGCAAACAGACCAGCTGATGAGAAACCGCGGTTTTCAAAGTCTAACTTAAAAACTGTTAAAACAATAAATTCGGAAGAGAAGAACGACAAAGCACCCGAGAGGCCAATTTTAAAAAGTGTTAAAACCATTGATGACAAAGCTAAAGACAAAACTGTTACTATTGTAGATCAAAAGCAACCTGATAAAAATGGAATAAAACTGAATTCGACTGCCGATAAGTCGACAAATGGAAAATTGCCAACAAATTCATTAAAAAAAGATAATAAACCAATTGAAAAACCCATAGAAAAAGTGAAAGTTGAGGTAAAACCTAAATCGAAAGTAGAAGAAAAGGTAAAGCCATCGGACAATTCAAAAGTAGAAGAAAAAGGAAAAAATATTGAAAAACCAAAGGCAGAAGAAAAGATTCAAGTTGCATCCAAATCTAAAGTAGAAGAAAATTCTCAAGATAAGACAAAAATGGCAACGAAACCACCTATCGAAAAGCCTACAGCAAAGGTAAATTACAACTGATTCGGACCAAATTTACAATATGCCTGAAAACAAAATTTAGTTACTCAAAAATAAAATAACTTCCAATTCAATATCAATTAAATGTTGTTATCACGAAATGATGTTATCATCATTCTGTACTGTCTTTCAATCTTCAAAACAACGATTAGTATTGTAAAAGTAATTGTATTAATTAATTCATCTTTGAATAATGTTGATTTCAGCTTCCTCCTGCGCCACGGAAAGCATCTTTACAAAAAGCACCATCAAAAGACGAAGTTAACATGAAGAAGTGGCGGGACCCACTGCACGAACGAGTGAAAGAGAATATAGACAAAACACTAGCAAATGAAATACCCAAAGGACATACATTAACCAAGAACGAAAGCTTGAGAAGTAAGTAAATAACAATGTTCACAGAAAACATCATTTTTCAATAACTCATCATTAATTTTACTCCCAACACTTTTCTCAACAGGCTCTGAATTTAAATTTCAGCGTTAAAGTTAAGTTAAAGTTAAGTGCGGTAGAAACGAATTCAGATTTATTTCACTTAGTAAATAGCCGATATTGCCGAGAAGTATTCACTCTACAATTTTCTTCCATTCCCATTCTTTGTCAATTATAAACAACGTGGGTGTAAAATTCTATGCTTACTCAGAGATATTTAAGGAGTATACTCATTTGTCTACATTAATACTAATTTAATTCATTCATACCTTAAATATAGAAAGATGTCTGGATAAAAACAAAGAATGTAGCAAAAATAAAGTAAAAGGAAAACGTAAATTTCGCGAATTTTTTATGACTTTACTGTGACAATAACAGTCTGTACCTTAAATTGACAATGTTTATATGACAGTAACGTCTTATTCATGTCATATTTTCCGTTCGCTATCTCATTAGTTGAGTTAGCTCGCTATTTCAATCCTTTACCTTTTGATCTCCTGTGCGCTAGACAACGTTTGTGGTCTAAATCTGGTCTGAAATAGTCACATGCAGTTCCGCGTGCGTCGCATCGCGCCTCTGTCGTTCAGGTGCAAATGCACAAGTCAGTTTATACACCAAGTTGTCTCTGGTCTGGTGTACGAAATTTAAATTTTTTGTATTCGACCAGCATTAATTATTTTAAGTGTTAGAATTTTATGGATAAAAATGCCTGATTTCAATAACGATCTTCATTTCAGAGGTATGACCATTTAACTATTTATAATATGTTTTGGAATTCAATAGATTTATAGGATTATCGTTAAACTAGACTTAATGTCATATTTTACATTTTAAGTTGATACTCTAATCCACAATTTAGTGGAACTAAAAAATAACGTAGTTTTTTTTAATGATCGGTATCTATCTAACTAGATGGCTATCCATTTATGTAGTATCTATTATAATAAAGAATTGGTGTCGAAAATGGTATAAAATGCTTTGCTATAATTTAGTATTAAATGCTATGGTGTATAATTACTTCGTAGAACATTTAGGATTGACTTGTTTGCAAATATTAAAATTGTACTGACCAGTTACAATTCATATATGAATTTTTACATTCGTCTAACAATTCGAACAACACTTGTAAAATTGTTTCCTCGTCCAGGTTTACTGAAGCCCACTCCTCCTCCAATGCCACCACCACTGCCACCAAAGATGCCTCCACCGCCGGAATTCAAGAAGTCGCCTCTCGATCCATCTAAATTAAAGAAAATAGAATCACTTCGCAGTAGACCGAGGAAGAGGCCTGACTGGAGTGACATGATGAAAGAAGTGGAACAGGGAAGAAAGCTTAAACATGTCGTCTGTAATGATAGGTAAGTAGAAATAACCATAAGATACAAAAAATAACAAAAAAATAGCTAACTAATCTCAAGTTTGCATCCCTTTTGTCGTATGTATTGTACAAATGACAAAAATTATAGCATGAAAAAGCGTCTCATCGAATGAATACGTAACTTTTAATTCAACTCCATTACTTTTTCTAAGAACAATAAGTAAATAAATTGAGTGCATCATTGCTTAGCCAATGTAGTGTACTTATTTATGATATAATTATTTATCTATTACACTACCGACTAATTACTGCGTTATCTTCGTCGATAGGTCAAGCCCCATCATCACACGATCGACAGTTGTTAAAAACAAAGACCAATTCATCTTCGAATCAGAAAAGCCAAACTCGCACAATGAGTTGCTAAAGGAAATATCCAAAGGCATACGACTTAAAAAGGTCAAGACAAACGACAGGAGTAAACCGAATTTAGAAGGATTAAGGAAGTTTAGAAGACAAATGACGATAGAAGAACAAGTACAAAAATCGATGTCGCAAGCAAACATTGCCGCTTCACCATCTGGAATTATTGTACCAGGAGTTGCAGAGGTTAGTATATGAAGTTTGGAAAAATAACCAATGGTACCTTTTTGACAATAAGTTTTATCGAACTATAAGTAAGAACCTAATTTAAACGCTTGCTTTTACACTTATTGAAATCTCTAGGTTCCTGCTGCAGAGGAAGAGGATATTGATGAAATGGACGACATTGATAAAGTCAGAGATGATCTACAGTCAACTAAACAACTTCTTGCAATTGAACTAAGGTTAGTAAATAACGGATATTATGCTACTGACAATTAATTTATCAGCAAAATTACTAATAAATCAATCATTCTGTTAGAAATAAGGAAGTTCAAGAAAGAGAAAACAAGCGCTTGTTAACGAGAATACATAATCTTGAAGCAGAATTGGCAAGAGAACGTGCTATTATAAAACAAGAACAACACAAAACTGTTATATCAGTTACCGATGCCTACGATGAGAGACTTGTAAATAATCTAAAAATGGAAGTCGAAAAAGCGAAAGAGACAGCCGATAATTTGGAGAAGCAATATTTAGAAGCAGCAGAAGAAAGAGATACAGCACAATCGGAGTTAGAAGAAATAAAGAGAAGAAACGCAGAACTGGAAAAGAAATTGGAACAAGCTTTATCGGTACTATATTACTTTTACTACCAATGTCTACGCTTAAGAATTACTATAATAAAATACATATTAATAATTCTAAAACACCCGATGCCTCTAACATTTAACCGCTTTAAAAATTCCAGGACAAATATGAAGAATTGTTAGCTTCTGAGGAACCTTTGTCTTTCTACCAAAAGACCCAGCTCGATATAATAAGGCAGTGTAGGTTATTAAACATTGACGTTAATTCTAAAGAAGCTGAGGAAATGCGACAGAAAGCCGATGCTAACAATAACCTTGCTAACGCTTCTATTACTAACTCTAACAGTGATGAGGTAAAACAATTGATCCCGTCAACCGCTTTGTAACAACGTGATCATTTTATAACTTGAATAACAACTTACTTAAATATAAACAAAACAAAACGTGATTTAATCTGAGACCCGTTTTAAATTCATTCGTCCGTTTGTATCCACTTAAGTAGATATAACTCTCGTTGTTATCCTATCTGTAACTTCTTCGTAAGCATTTCTTGCTGTTTTTCTGTATTAAATTTCGTAACATAAAAATATAAATAAATACAAGATCATAAAAAAAAAACAAGATGTCAAAGACACATTGGACCACGATCTTAAAATACTTTGCAACAATATTTTTAATCATTAAGAAATACCACTTCTTTGGCATTGTCTAAGTCTAATAATAAAATACATGAAATTGTATGGTATATTTTCAGGGTATAATGCCAACGAGCGTTGGCTCCAGACGATCCAGTCACGCCGTAAAGCAACTCTCCGTAACAAAGGACGATAGTTTTGAAGAAGAGGAAGAATCCGAGGACGAAGAGGTAAAATTATTTACTTAAATCACAGGCTACATACTTAGTTACCAAAATGTAAATGGTATGTGTGAAAAAATGTATGTGATATATAAAGGACGAAAGAGATGTAACAAAGTATTATAATAATTTAAGTTATTTTAAAAAAATACGTATTGTCTCAAACCTTCGCAGGGAAAAAGTAATCATACAATGGTCTGATTAATGTTTTGTAAAATTGCAGGAAGAAAGCGAAGAGAAGAAGCAAAAGCGATTAGATAAAGAAATACGAAACATGAGAAACAAGATCTCACATTTAAAACAAAAGCAAGACAATATGAAGAGAGAACGTATGGGTTATAAGATGGCACTAAAGAATCAACAGGCGGCACTTAAGTAAGCATAAAACTGTGTAATAATTCTCTAATTTCATAAAACAAATCCATTCAAAAAACTTTATAAAACTATTACAGGGAAGAAAAACGAAAGTACAAAGAATTGAAGCGCGAAGTAGACAAGATGGCAGCAATGATGAAAGAAGTAGGATCAGATGAAGAAGAAGAGGAGGAGGAGGAGGAAGAGGAAGAATCTGAAGAAGAGAAAAAGAGTGAAAGCGAAGAGGAGACAGAAACCGAAACAGAGCAGGACACAGAAAGCGAAACTGAGAGCGAAAGTGAACCAGAGGTGAGAAAAATTAAAGTGTTATTATGCAGCATTTCTCTGTTAAATACTAGATCCGTGAAATAAGTAATACTTTGGTGTTGAATTTTGAGAGAAACACTCTTTAACATTCAAATGTGATTGATGCGATATTAAAGAGTTAAAAGTTATGATTTTTTTTTTGCACTAAATACCAGGTTTTTGTATGTCACATTTAACATATTTTGAAAAATATAATTATTAGAAATGATCTTTGAATGTAATAAACTTATTGGCTTACTTTTTTGCAATTTCAGGACTCTCCCTTACCAAACAAGAAGGATAACCTTACAAAACGTCTCAAGAGACACGAAACCAGAGTGAATGCTTTAAAGAAAGGCAACGCTCTCCTCATGGCTAACGTAGATCGACTCAAAGATGATGTACTCAAGCAAAGAGAGGAGTCCATGACATTACAGAAGGAGCTAGACTCACTAATCGACGATCTAGACTAAGACATAGTATGTTCTTTGTGATTGCTGAAACTTCGATACTACTACACAGTTATTTACGTTGAATTGAATTTATGCATTATCTATGGAATTTAAGTTTATTTAATATCAATGTAAAGCAATAGTTACGTAATTATAAATTTATAAGTTTCCTTAAACTACTAGAGAACATCTTAAGCAAAGAGTGTGACAATCTTTATTTTTTTGCGAAATATCGTGATTTTTATCTAATCGATATAAACCCCAATTTAACATCAACTGATCAGACGAAAATTCTTTTTTTCTTTTTGTCATGTCTAGATCTTAATTGTCACATGTTTTTTCCATTGATTTTGAATACGTATGACTTTAAGCTCATTTATTTATTTTTTACTTTTTTACATAACGACTCATTAAATAAGCGGGAATATATTTTTAATGTACGAAAAATCCCACCATATTCCACAATGGCAATTGACTTTATTGAGCTAACACGTAACACTCATTATAATACAATTAAAACACACTAGTATAAATCGTAAAATCAGGTTGCTAATACTAGGCGCTGTGTATACGCTCAGTTATAGCTTATAAAATTCTGTTCAAAATTAATTCTATTTATTAATTAATATTACATTATTTGTATTGTGGAAATGCAGCCATATATCAAGCAATATACATATGTGTATCAATGCTGATTTAATTGTTTAGATATATTTGCCTTACGATTTTTTAATTTGTAAATAATTTACGCATAAGCTGAGTTTTATTATTAATTGTAATTGTAAACTTGATTGTTCTAATTAACCAAAAAAAATCATATTAAATTTTTAATACATACATTTATTTTATTTGCTTTCCTCAATTCGTTAATAATATGACGCGGCCTTATAGGCCCTACGTAGTTACTTAAAGATTAAAAACTTGTCCTGGGGGCGCCACCTTTCTATAAACAAATACTTTTTTTACCATACGTCCTATACACTATTATGGTAACAGTAAATGCAAAACGTCAAAGTTTTCAAAATACAACGGTCACGTCAATTTGAATTTGACGTTAATAAAAAGCGCTGAAGAGTATTCGAAAGTGTAATAAAATAACTTTTAAATGTTCTTATAATAATAAAAAAGAATCAGTGATGGCACCATCGGATCCTCAAATTCCTCAAACGATTTCAGCATGTCCAAAACCAAATCCTCGGAATATCCCTGTTATGTTCAAGATATTCCAAAATGTTCAATACAATGTTGTTCAACACAAAAAATATGTTAAGGAAATGACTAAACTGTATAAAAAGGTATTTTATTTTCTTTATAACACATCAGAAGTGAAATCAAGCATGTTGAAATTACAAAATACTTTGGTAAATATGTAATTTAGCAAGAACTGTTGTTCATATTTACACAATAAATTGTTCTAACTTCACAGACTGATCAAGATGCATTCCGTGAGAGCTTTAGGAATGCCCTCCAATATTTGTTTACATTTGGAGACACCAGTGCTAATGTAGACAGAGTGATACAGTTTGTAGCCACATTTTGCACAAGCTTGGACGATGAAGAAGAGTTTCTTATGTTCATATTTGATATCATTTTTGATGTAAGTATATCTTATGTTACTTATATCCAAAAGTTTAAATGGATTTTTGTTACTATGTATCACTAGAACAGGTCAAAGGATTTCTCTGAAATTGGTTACAGATGCATGTAATAGTTTGGATGAATGCATATGGTACTAATAAAGTTTTTATTAATTTTAGTGCGGAAAGATTGCTGGAAACTAGTTTTCTAAAAAGATTATATATTTCCTGTGAATATGACATATGTGATAGTTATAGCTTGTTAACCATTGATGATTTGTCCATATTTAGGAGACATTGTCTCTCTATATATTGGCTTTTAGAAGATTATTAAAAATCCAGTACTTCCTTTGTAAGAACTTATTTGCAAGTAATTATTCATACTAAATAATTGCTAAAGCATTGAACAAAAGATGTAAAGCCTGTTGTACATTCAAATTTATCTATCTCTTTTAGTTCCAATGTGTTTCCGGACAATCCGTAAGGTATCGTGCGAGTCAGTTACTAGCGTCTGTGCTTGCTGCTCTCGGTAATGATGCATCTCTTGATGATGATCTTTGTGACAAACTACTCGCTTCACAGGTAATGTATTTAATCAATATAGTGTACTTCTTGAAGGGTATGGGTAAATCCGTAGTTCCTTTTGTGTGGTGAATGTCTAAGGTAGTTGATGATCACTAAACATTAAGAATTCATCTTATTTATGGTTTTTTTTTTTTATTAAAATACATATTATCAAGTTGTTGTCATGTAATAGGTAGTATTCAAGTACTTTTATACAGAGATTCATCCAGCCTCTAGTTGTCCAATGCTGGTCAGTTTACCTTAATTGCCACAATGAACTGTGTTTTACCAACCCTTGGAGTCATAATTGATGCAATCTCTTTAACTTTTTATTTAAATTTTTTTTAGATGCAAAGGTTACAAGACACCAGAGGTGCGGTACGGTGTCGTGCAGGACTGGCATTACAACGCCTGCAGAACCCTATGGACCCTGATGATGAGGTTACCAGAGCATACCGCTTCCATATGAGCTGTGACCCTAGTTCTTCTGTTAGAAGGTAGATTTTCTAATATTAAAACTAAAATTAACCTTATATTTATAATATTAAAATTATTAGTTCACTAGGCAATGGTATATTTTTGCAGATTAATGAAGCATTTAGTGTTGTGATATTTTCTATTTATCATCACCAGCACACTAATGTCTAATGTAACACTTATTAAGTGGCTCTGAGCCTTCTCCTTAGTTATGGGGACCAGGCCATAGGCAACCACACTGGCATACTGTGGGTTGACTTCTAACATATTTTTAAATTTCTTCACCGATATGTGTAGACATCATTGTTTTCTTTGATCAAAAGAACTTCATATAAAAAACACATGGATTCAAACCGATACCATAAGTCACAAGATAACAAGTCAAGTTTTTACCGATGCTATTATTCCTAATACTTTATATGTCTCAGTGTTTCAAAACATTCATAGGAACAACAATCTTGCAAACAAGTATTGTGGCAATTGAGACTTATTAAAAACATTTTCAGAGCTATAGTAATGTCAATAGCGAAATGCACCCGTAATGTGCCGTTCGTTTTGGAGAGGCTATGTGATGTAGACGAGGCGGTGCGCCGCGCAGCATTCCTATACATCTCCGCTATGAATGTTACACAGCTCAGAGTGAGGCAGCGAGTGCTCACCCTTAAGGCAAGTATTTTTAGGTTATCCGCTTATTTTCCTTCTATACAAAGCAAGATTTGTGTTTCGGTATGTCTATATCTATACTAATGTTATAAAAAGGAGAGATTTGTATTTTTTAGTTAAGTATCGAAATAAATAAAAAAAAATACTGGGCCGATTTCAAAAATTGTCGTCATTAAAACGCTACCTTATCAGTGAGTACCATATGCTATATTTTTTATCTTTCACGCGAAGGTAGTCGCGAGCAACAGCTAGTCTATACTAATATTATAAAGAGGAAAACTTTGATTGTAATGAATAGGCTCAAAAAGTACTGGGCCGTTTTTAAAACTCTTTCATTTAGAAAGGTAATTTATCTGTGAGTAACATAGGCAATATTTTTTCATTTCTTTATTATTATTTTTAAATTTGACGCGGACGAAGTCGCGGGTAAAAGCTAGTAACGTGAACTTAAATATCATATATTACCGATTTCAATTTTTTCTTTTACTACTAGAATGCTATCACTGAGTAACATAGGCTATATTTGTTCTTAGATTTTTTTTAATACCACAAGGACGATATCGCGAGCAAAAGATTGTAATTTTTAAACCAAAGCTTAAAATGGTATGAAATTCTCGCATTAATTTCATCAAATAGAAATTCACATTTAATTATCTTATAGTGGTTCTTAATGGCTAATTGTTTTAATAGCTTGCGCCTGTAACTTCATCCTGGTGGAATAAAAAAAAAACTAAGTAGCCTTTGTGTTCTTTCAGACTAGGTTCTATATCTGTTTTAAATTTCATCGAGATCCTTTCAGCAGTTTAGGCTACAAAGTCTAACATCCATCTAAACTTTCGCTTTTATTTTTATTTACAGGTAGGATTAACAGAGCGCAGTATCAGAGTCCGTCGAGTAGTAGAAGAGATTTTAATACCGGCGTGGTTGAGTTCGTTTGAAGGAAATATTGTACATCTGTTGAAAGCTATACGATTGGACAACGCCCTTGATGCTAAGGACTCACAGTATGTTGCTGGAAAACTATTGGAGTCATTATTCAAGTAAGCAAGTAAATGATCTAATCTGGGTGCACCTTCCGGGAGCATGGTTGTATTCTTTTCTCGAATTGGTTCAAGCCACTTTTAACACCTTATAACTGTTGTGGATTAAGATATAATTTGATATTTACATCAATAGATATAACATAATTCGTTTTATTAACAAAAAATCTTTTATACCTAGTAACTAATCTATTACTTAATGACAGTTTAATAAACAATTAACTATTAAATTAACTTCGTTAATCATTAATGCGTTAGTTTAAAACTTAACTTCGATAAAGCATTATATTTTCGAATATTTAACTCAACTTAAAGTCAATCTTAAAGCATATACTGCTGTGCCAAGTTAATAAATAAGAAATAGTCGAGGGCAACAATCTCTTGTAATTTTCATACAAAATATATGAAAATACGCTTTTTCTAAGTCTAAATAGCAAAGTGACACAAATAAAACATGATAAAAAAATAAACTGTGCAAAAAAGAATAAGGACCAAGAGTCTAAAGATATAACTAATAATAATATAATAATAAAAAACACATGATTCAAATGCTTATTTTTTCATTTATTTTTGCAATCATCATCATCAACTTGCCCTTATCCCTTACGGAGGGTCGGCACAGTATGTGTTGCTCTTCCATACATTTCTATCAGCCGTCATATCTGAATCCACTCCCTTCTTAAGCATATCCTCTTTCACACAATCCATCCATACTTTCTTCGATCTTCCTCTTCCTTTGTAGCCATCCACATTCATTCTTAACACTTTCTGGTTTATGTCCCCATCGTCTCGTCGCAATAAAATGCGATTTTGAATATAAACCTATGATAGATCATATTTGTGATGGATGATATTTTCACTATTTTTAATGAAAATAATAAAATAAATGTATTTAAAACTTCACAATTTCAGACGTTTACCAATATCTGAGTTGTTGGAATGGCTGCCAACGGACAAGACTCTGAGAGTGATACCACCAGAGAAACTGAACAAGGAGAGTGCGTGGTACTGGAGGCACCTCGCTGAACATTTACAGAGTATCGACGATGATGACACTCTGCAGACGGTGTTGCCAGATTTGGTCGTTTTTACCGCATATATAAGAACGTGAGTGATCCTTAATAGCTTTCGCCCGCGACTCCGTCCGCGTGGAATTATAAAAAACAAAAGTGAGTAGCCTGTGTGTTCTTCCAGACTATCCTTTACATGTATGCAAAATTTCATCAAGATGCATTCAGCAGTTTAGGCTACATACATCAACAAACATCCTTCCATCTTAACTTTATCATTTACTAGCTGTTTCCGTGCGGCTTCATCCGCATAAAATTATGAATTCATTGTTTACATTTGTCAAATTATCAATTGCAAATGTCAAAATACCAATTACCTTACTATGGCAATCTTGCTTCCTTGATGTTGGCAGCAACTTATGGTCTCTTTCCTACATTAGGGTTTTTATCCAAAATATTTACCCCCTTAGTTTAATGGCGTGAAAACATATAGCCTAAAGCGTGACGTAAGTGTAGGGCTTTTTATTTAAAAAAAAAAAATTTAGAAATATGCTGTAATTGCTGACATCTTAGGCAACAAAGAATTGTGTGTTTACGCTTTATTATATTAGTATAGATAATAGTAAGATTAGAAAGATTAAGATTATTTCAGCAAATTAGAAATTGATGTAATAAAGTTTGAGTGTCATAAACCAGGATTTTTATATTCTCATGCTTATAGGGCGATTAAGAAATCTGATAGTAACTATGACACACTAATGATAACACTCTCTTCTCTGTCATTTATCTGACACCTCAAACGTATATTTTAGTACATAAAATTACGTAAAACAAGAAAAAACAAAAAGAAACACATTTCACTGGCAGCTGTTATTTATTGTCTATGGGTTTATTCTGTAACTGAAACATATACAAGCGAATTTAAACATTAAAGTACTAAATTGTCGGTTCCAGTCTAGTAGAGTCGCCCTGCCCATCAGAAAGTGAGGATCCAGTTAGGTTCAGCACGCGGCAGTACGTGCTCCAGGAGTTGGGGCTGATGCTGCGCGTCTACGATGTATCTGATCCCACCGGCAGAACTTCATTACAGGATCTGATCGCTGATGTACTTACTGGTAAGGAAACTTAGGATATGTTGAAAATTACAATAACAGTTGTAGATACATGCCAGTAGTTCATATGTGTGAACGTTTGCATGCCAATGACTGGCATGTAACTAGCATATTTGATTTTGTGACTGTGAATGTAAGTTGAAAGAGTTACCAAAGGGGGTTAGGTAATTGTTAATAAGATTTCATGTACATTTTTGACCGACTTCCCAAAAGAAGGAGGTACTCAAGTCGTCTGTATGTTTTTTTTTATTTTTTTTATTGGCATGTGTCCTTGACTATGGCCTAGTTACCCTAATTTTAGGGTAGGCTCCGAGCCCCTCGGTGGGGACGTATAGTGAGCTGGTGATGATGATGATGATGATGTGTCCTTATATTATAAACTAGCTGCTGCTCGCGACTTCCGCGTGTAATTAAAAAAAAATTGCCTATGGCATTCAGTGATAACATAGCTTTTTAATGCTGAAAGAATTCCAAAAATCCAATAATCCAAATCTTTCCTCGTTTTATATTGTATACTAATATTATAAATAGGAAATATTTATATTTTGGTATGGATCGAAATAACTCAATAACTACTAGGTCGATTTCAAAAATTCTTACACCATTAAAGAGCTATGTTATCATTAAGTAACATAGGCATTATTTTTAATTTCACACGAACGAAGTCGCGAGCAACAGCTAGATAATATAAGTTAGTATTGTTTTAGTATTATAAATGAAATATTTCAGGTGACTACGGGCCCTTAAATCCAGAAGTGCTGCGTGCATTTGTACTGGCTCTAGAGCTGGTGATGCCGGACGTGTCTGCTCGTATGGAGGCTGTCAACACGATGATATCAGCACTCCGGGACCCTGAGGAGGTGGAGGTGTCTCCAGCTCAGTTACCTCCACCTTTAGAGTCCACGGAGGTTAAGTTACAGGTCTGTATCTGACTTCTTACTAATGTTATAAATGCGAAAGTTTAGATAGATGGATGTTATAGTTTGTAGCCTAAATGGTTGAACGGAACGCGATGACATTTGTCAGATGTAGAGGATAGTCTACAAGAACACAGGCTACTTACTTTTGTTTTTTTTTTTAATTCCACGCAGTCGGAGTCGCAGACAAAAACTAGTTTTTATATAATGCAGTAAAGTTTTAAACATACATTGCTTTGCCTGCGACCCTGCCGCAAATATTGAACAATAAAAATAAAACTTACTAAATTGCCTGTATTCTTCCAGACTATTTTCTACATATTTGCCAAATTGCTAGATCTGCTGAGTCGTTCCGTAGATACCTTCTAACAAACATCCATCCATCTATGTAAATTTTGGCATCTATATTAGAAGTAACATGAACAAAAATGTAACTAAATACTGCAACAGTTTCGAGTATTTTCATAATATAAAATGACAAACGAGCAATCGGCTACCGGAATTCGCCAAAATAGCGAATAAGAATTGGAACATCTTTAAATTATTTAAACTTTCGTGAGACATTTTATAACTAATTATTTTACGGCACCGACCAGTTTCAGACCCTGCGGGGGTCCTTCTTCAGGGCGAGTGTTAATGGGCTTGTTTCGCGGTCGCGTCGCGCCTCGCACTGAATAATTAGTTAAAACACCTTTGTTCTAATTATTATTCGCTTATTTTCTTTATTGTCTTTTCTATTTTTTTTATAAATTGCTTCTCGTGTAACAGAGAGCTAGACTCCGGGTATCACTAAATGTAGCAATGGAGGCACAAGAGGAGGCTGTCAGGGAACAGAACTATGCTCTTGCTGCGGAATGCAAAGCCAAGGTAAATATAATAAATAATTTTGTACAAATTGACAAAAAAAAACAAATGTGAAAATCTGGTCTAAACTTATTAACAACTAGCTGTTACACGCGACTTCGCCCGCGTGAAATTAGAAAATAACTAAAAACATAGCCTATGTTACTGATAACGTAGCTTTTAACGGTGAAAGATTTTTTGAAATCGGCCCAATAATTTTTGAGTTAATTCAATACATACAAAAATACAAATCTGTTCTCTTTATAATATTAGTTTAGATTGATATAGAATTGATTTTATACATTTTATGGTGTTTCTTAAATGTGTAATGTGTTTTATTTTGTTTAGGTAGAAGATATACAAAAAAAGTTGGAAGACCTAAATATCCAACCTGTGCCCCAGCCGCAGCCTGTTTTAACAGTAATTATTTCTTTACAATCCTTTACCCGCGACTTAATTCGCACAGAATAAAAAAAATGGCAGCCTATGTCCTAAATCTGTGCCAAATTTCATCATGATCCATTCTAGTGACACCTAACAAACATCCATCCAAACTTTGGCATTTGTAATATTAGTAAGATAAGTACTAATTCTCACTTCAAATGAGTTATTCATAATACTTATTTTTAACTTAGCTGTGTTTTGTTTTAAGTTTTATTACGTTCCAATTTTGTTGTTTTCCAGACAATTAAAGAGAGTAAATCAGACGCAGGTACTCTCAATAAATGTCTGATAATACTAAACGCAGCTCTGGACACTCCGCAGTTGATGACTCTAACGCCCATACTGCGGATGATATTTAAAGAATTAGAGGTTTGTGTATAAATTCACGTCATAAAATATAACATAAAATTTTTTTCCCCCAACTCCATCTGCGAGGAATAAAATAAAAGTATATAGTCTGTGTTCCTATCCTCTACATCTATGCCTTTCTTTGAGATCCGTTCAGCAGTTTAGGCTACAATCTCTAACAAGCATCCATCCATCGAAACTTTCGCATTTATAATATTAAAGTAAGATTGACTTTTGCCCGCGACTTCATCCGTGCGGGATTTAAAACACGTTAGAAAGTAGCTTATGTTCTTCCAGACTAAACTACATCTGTGACGAAATTTATTAAAACTCCAAACTGTTTTGGAGATACGTCATAAACATCCATCCAATTTGCTTTTGTATATGAATTTTGACAGTAAAAATCCACGATAGTATTATGCATGTGCTTATATCATTGTGTCACTGATTTAACAATTTTTAGACTGATCGTGTTGGTGTTTTTTAGGTGGAGATATTTAAAAATATTGAAATCCAAATCAACGCTTTAGAGACAGTCGCGCTGTACGCGATGCTTGATAAAGAGTTTGCGAAGGAGTACAAGTCGTTCTTCTTTGCTAAAGTATGTATAAAATATATATTACACAGGGTGAAGGAAAGCATCGTGATGCCTGCACATATCGGCGAAGAAATTCAAAGATATGTGTGAAGTCAACCAACCCGCACTTGGCCAGCGTAGTTGACTATGGACTAGTCACCCTAACTTTAGGGTAGGCTCCGAGCCCCTCGGTGGGGACTATACAGTGAGCTGGTGATGATGATATATTACACATGACACCGCCAAGGGGAAGAGCTGTTAACAACGCAAATATATGAAGTTTACGACTTTTCAATATTACATATAGATATGCCATTTTTTTTTTCAAATCTCCTATCTAAATAACACTATATTTATAAAGCTGTAATCACAGAATTATTAAGAACAGAAATATTTGTTTTGTATTGTCAATTTATAAGTTGAAACTTATCAAAAATAAATAGACATTAAATGATCGTTATCTGCCAGTGAAATATGTAAATGTAATTCCCATTGAATTCCATTATATAGAATTACTAGCTTTTGCCCCCGACTCCGTACGCGTGGAACTAAAAAAATATAGTAAATAGCCTATGTGTTCTTCTAAACTATTCTTCACCTGTGCCGAATTTTACCTAAATCCGTTAAGCCGTTCTAACAAACATCCATCCATCTAAACTTTCACATGTATTAGTAAGAAGATTTAATCTATACTTAATGTTTCAATTTTTTTTATGAAATAAGGTGGCAAACAAGCAAGCGGTCACCTAAATCCGCCAAAATAGCGAAGCGACCGCCGCCCATAGACATCCGCAATTGCAGATGCGTTGCCTACCCTAAATCGACAGAGGAGGAGACGCACATAAAGAGGGTATTTCCCCTTCCTATGCGTCTCCTCCACCGTCAAATCCACCTTCCCATCCAATCCCTTCCTTATAAGAAAAGGGTGGAACGGGAAAGGGACTGAAATTGGGCCTCCGGCACCACACTCATCAGACTGTACGCGGAATTGCTCCCGCTTCACGCCTGTCTTCTGTGTGGTCGTGGTATTGCTGGGGGCGAGCCGACCCATTCGTGCTAAGATATTAAAGCGGGCTCTACCACTGTTAATGTTTCAGTTAATAGATACAAGCAATGAGCCCTTAGTAACGACCGCTCTTAAATGCGTGATGGATCTTCTGTGCGTGCACGGGGTCACTGTGTTCGATGACGAGGCGGATGCTGCTAAAGAAGATTCTAGAATGAAAAGGCGCACCACTAACCGCACTATTGAAGATACTGTGGATGAAGGTAATAAATGGGGGAAAAAAGGGCCAAGGGCCTTTCCCACCAAATTGTAAATTGTGTGATAACAATCCAACGTGTAAAATATGTGATGGAAATATTGCATTTTGTTACCTTATCTGATAGTGACGTCATTTTTAAGCTATCTGAGCTTCTATCAGCCAGTGGTGGGACAGGCCCTAAAACTTTCGAACCACCCTGTATATCTTAATTCTTACTAATATTGTAAATGCGAAAAGATGGATGGATGTTTATAGAGTTTGTAGCCTAAACTGCTGAACGGATCTCAATGAAATTTGTCATAGATGTAGAGGATAGTCTGGAAGAACACATAGGCTACTTACTTTTTTAATTCCACGCGGACGATAGCTAGTATAGATACATATAGATAAGAAAAAGTAATTGATGTTCATTTTACTTAAATTAATTGATAGTTGGTTAGAATTGTTTTATCTATGGTATAATTTTTTTTTTTTCAGAAAGCATATCGGAATCAGTGCTATCTTTAAGTCCAACACACAGCACTGTTATAAAAGTATTATTGCAACTAATGGATAGCTCAGTAAGTTGTTTTAATGCAGAATTTTATGTCTCTTTTATTCCCTTTGAAAATGTAGAGATAGCAATAGTCTTGTCACAATATAAATTGTTAATTTACTGTTAATTTTGCAGTGTGCGTCATTCAGACTTATAATAGTGGAAGGGTTTTGTCGACTGATACATCTTGGTCATTTGGAGTCCCCCTCCATACTGAGCAGACTGTTGCTGCTTTGGTTCAATCCAGCTACAGGTGAGTTAAATAAATAAATAAATAGAATTTTTATTGCCACCAAATAAAAAACTACATAAGACATTTAATACACAAAAACCTTAGAGCTAGTATAAAAAAAAAAGAGACAAATGTGGCAAAAGGTGGCTAGCTCAGCTATTGCAGGGACGGCGCAGGCCGTTACTGCGCTGGGTTTCACCTAGCCCCTTCACACATAAGTACTAACACATATGTAGGTAGGGTGACTTAACCTAAACAGACGTTACTTAATAACAATAATAAAGAAATAATATGTTAAGGTTACAATTTTAACTTTTTTTTAAAAGTTAAACAATTCCTAAATTAACTGGGTTTCGTTTTAAATATACTTCTCTATAGAATCTTAAGTTAAAAAAGGGAACAATTATGATTTTAGAATAGAAGGGAGATTTGATTTATGTCTTTTTTTGTTAGTTTAAAATTTGCAATTCCTCCGTCTTTTACGTTGGACTTCAATAAAATTAATATAAGTTGGTGTATATACGTTTTAGCTGATGAAGACATGCTGCGTCAAATTATCGGAGTTTTCTTCCAAACATATCCGATTAGCGTCGACGGTGCTCAGGAACAAATACAGGTATAGACAATTTTTATGTTTTTTTTTAATACAAAATGTTAATGAACATATAACAATTAAGTTTTTATTCCAGAAAGCAACTTTACCTACATTACGGGCGTTAGCAAATGCACCTTCATCTTCACCTATCGCTGAAATAGACCAAGAAGCTGTGGTCCGCTTTATCGTCTCGCTCACAAGAGTCAACCATGAAGTATGTCACCGCCATCGTTATCTCCGGTTCACACTTGGCCAGTACAGTTGGACAGTTACTCCGGCCAGTCTTAAATTGAATGGTCTCCCTAGCGCCATTTAGTATTTGCACTATGCCAGTTGATTGCCAGTCCAGTTATTGAACTACTGACCAACTGTACTGGCTAAGTGTGAACCGCGCATTTTTATTAATTTATACTAACTTCTAACGAGCAATGACCATTATTTCTGTTGTGTTAATAGCTAGTTGACAGTCAAGGTGGGATGGCTGTCACGCTGTGCGGCGCGCTGTCACGCTGCTCCACACGGCCGGAGGCGCCACTGGCGTGCCGCGTGCTCGCGCTACTCTCGCCCCCGCGTGACGCGCAAGTCGCTGCCGACCTCGCTAACACGCTGCGGGATCTTATAAAGGTAAGTCTAGCCTGAGTGACTGTCTCGCTATGCGGCGTCCTGTCACGCTGCCTGTCGCTTCCACGTGATGCACAAGTCGCTGTCGACTTTGCTAACACGCTGGGAATTCTTATAAAGATTTGTCTAGTTAGTGGGTGTTACGCTGTCCACCGCGGGATGTACCGGTTGCTGTAGATCTAACACGCTCAAACATATTGTAACTAAAGTGTCACGCCAAATTTACTAGGCTGTTTTATTTTATTGTTTACATTCCGTAAATCTTTCAGTTACAAATATCAAAATTCAAATGGTCGAATGACAGCTAAAGTTCTTGCCATTGGCTGAGAATTATTTTCGAGTAACCATGACAACCTTGCTTTGATGCAGCAGTTTTTATCCCTTTCCCGCGTGACGATTTTTTTAATATTTTTCTTTTGGAAATAATGATTCATTAAACATTTTCAGAATCTAACAGAGAAGCAATCGACACGCAATCTTATGAGATATCTTGGCTCGCTGGAGGCTATGGAAAGATCGTCCATCAATAAAATATCAACTACAGGTAATTAACCTATGTTAAAATTTATTTTATTTTATTCATAGTATGAAATACACGAAGTAGGTTCTTTTTTACTTATTTTCTCTTACAGTTGCATCAGAAGGGACAATGCAAGTAGAAGACAGTTTAACACAAACAAGGCGAACTACGACCTCTTTACGTAAGTATACAAATCTAATCACCTTTCTCACCTAATAGAAATAAAAAAAACATTCAATAAGTGTATCATAAAACTTTTGTTGTTACCTTTTCTCGCGACTTGTCCATGAATATGAAAAACCAGTAAGAGCCTGTATTATGTTCTACCTCTCTGCAAAATTTTATCGAGATCCATCTAGCCGTTTTGGAGATATCTTGTAACATCCATCCATACATCAACCATATATCTATACTCTAAACTAATATAATAAAGCGTAAACACACACTTTGTTGCCTAAGATGTCAGCAATTACAGCATATTTTTAAATAATTATTTTTTTAATAAAAAGCCCTACACTTACGTCACGCTTTAGGCTATACATTTTCACGCCATTAAACTTAGGGGGTAAATATATTGGATAAAAACCCTAATGTGGGAAAGAGACCATAAGTTGCTGCCAACATCAAGGAAGAAAGATTGCAATGCTTTGTCATCATGTCATGTCATTTTGACATTTGCAATTGATAATTTGACAAATGTAAACAATAAAATTAGATAATTTCATGCGGATGAAGCCGCACAGGAACAGCTAGTTATTAATAAGAAGTATGATATGGTACTTAAATATGTTGATTTTTCCGTTTTCATTGCAAATAATTTATATAGATTGTTTTAATAAAGGTAAACCCAGTTCTTTCTCGGATAGAAGAAGGCGTCATCCCAATTTCGTTCTAAAGTGGTATTTATGTATGTAAAAGAAATTTTAACAGTAGACAATTTGTAGAACAAAGTAATTATCTAGATTTTAGTGTATTTTAAATGGTAAATGTATAGATTAAAAAAATACATAGTATAACCATTTAGAATATGTTTCTTTTTTTTAATTAACTGTTGTAAGTAATGTAGTGTATTTATGTAAATACTAGCTTTCGCCTGTAACTTCGCGGGGAATTAAAAAAACTACAAGAAGCTCTACATCTAGGCCAAATTTCATCGAAATCCATTCAGCTATAAGAAACATCATCCATCCATCTAAGCTTTCGCATTTATAATATTAGTATGAAGTATGATGTACTATATATTAGTTTAAAATACAAGACAGCAAACTGCAATGTTTATCTGGTAATTTTATTTTTCCAGCTCAACCGATTGGTCGCAGCACTCATGTAGTTATCAACGAAACGGTTGAAGAGGAACCAGAAATTGATGAGACCTCGCCAACAGAAATGCCTTCCAAAATCTCTCATGGTAACACATAAAATAACTTTTTTAATATACAACCTTTAATTAATTTGTAGTTCAAAGAATTACATTAAAAAAAAAACATCTTTTTAGCGGTTTTTGGCTAACAGAAGTTGCCGCTTATTTACACCTACAAGGAACTTATGGCGTTTAGTAAACAAGAAATTCTTTCTCCCATGAGAAAAACAAAACTATGTGCTAATTATTTTGAAAATTACAAAAATGGCGACATTTATCTGTCAGTTGTCACTCATTGGTTTAAAATAAGACTCTTTCAAGATGCCAACTGCCATATGATCCTTGTTAGTCTATACTTTTCCATATATAGCTACCACGTTCGCTTATTTCAAACCATTTTCTATCCCTCTTTTTTTTACATATATTTTCTAAAAGAACTAACTGATATCCAGCCCAGATAATATTGTTTTACTATAATTTTATTAATATTTCAGAGCCCGAACATACAAATATCAGTTTAGAATCGGCTAAAAAATCCATGGAGGGTGAAGCACCTGTAACAGATCCTAATGAAGTTCATTCAGACAGCAGCGGAGTGTCACCTGTCAAGAAACCTAAAGTTACTAAAGGTTGAAAATATTTTTTTAATCTATAAAATTGTGTAAAACTAGAAATGTTTGTCTTCTGTGAAGTAAAATCATACTAATATTATAAATGCGAAAGTTTAGATGGATGGATGTTTGTTAGTTTGTAGTCTAAACGGCTGAAGAGATTTCGAGGAAACTTAGTATAGATGTAGAGGATAGTCTGGAAGAACACATAAGCTACTCACTTTGGTTTTTTTAATACCACGGGGACGGAGTCGCGGGCAAAAGCTAGTTAATAAATAACTGTATAAATTACTTAAAAAAATTAGCAAAGTGTTTCCCTTCTATTTGCAATTTTCTTTATTAAGTATTTAATCTATTAACATTATAATATTTAAATTTTATTCAATATGTGTATAGGAAAGAAAAAGAAGACAACCAAGAAAACAGAAAAAAATGATACCGAAAAGAAGACACAGAGCAAGAAGAAGAATGGTAAAGAGGAAGAAGTAAAGGAGATTGAAAAAGGCATAAAGAGAACTAGATCGCAGCGATCTATAGAAGATGTAGATAGAGGTACTGCACGTCATTTGTACAGTCAACTGCATAAATATGTATACATTTACAAAACTTCAACAACTTGTCAAAAATATTAAGTACGAGCTTTTGTCCGCGACTGTCTGCTCGGAATCAACAAACACTTAATTAGTAAAACAAACTCTTATGCAGCTGACTGTACAAAATATTGCCATCCCTGTCGTTCTGTTTGAGTAAAACAGAGATAGCAAATAGTATAAAGACAATGTCAATATTTCATGTCTTTCAAAAGCCATATTGTAGCCACTTTTCTTAGTGCTTTTTCGTTAAAATTAAAAACTTTCACAATTATTTACAGCAAAACAGGTATCCAAAGGTAAAAAGAAGACATCTCCGAAACTTTCTGCATCTCCCACTGATGATCAAGATAGATGCAATGTGAGTGTGAGAAGGAGAAGAGATACGCGCTCCAACTCCACCTCTACTTCTGAATCGCCGTCCAGTGGAAAGAGTGAGGACATACCAAAACCAAAAACAGGTATTTGTCAGTTTTATAAAATGTTAATACACGTATGGAATTATTTATTTTTAAATTTCTCCTCACTACTATGGACGTCGCTAACCGGTAATCAAGGGGGGAGATAAAAGAAGGTATAGTAAGAAGTGGTCAATAACATTTTAATTAAAAAGTAACAAATTTTTGTCGACACTTTATTGTAATTTATTTTACGATTGTCGACTCTAGGGGGAGGTTCCTCCTTAGCTCAGGTGACGCTTATAACGCTGAAATTGTTAAAGATATTATGATAGTCCTTTTGTAGTAAACATGTTAATACTTAAAATCTACAAAATACACTGTTAGTGATATTTAAGTTTTTTAATTATGTTTTTTCTTATAGGGAATCAAGATAAAAAATCGTCCCGCAGTAGCGCCGCCAGCTCTCAGGATTCCATCTTCGAGGATTCTGCTGACGAAACTCAGCTGCACACTATTGTATATGATAAAGAAATTGTAAGAAAACGTTACTTTAATATTATAAATCATCACCAGCTCACTATACGTCCCCACCGAGGGGCTCGGAGTCTACCCTAAAGTTAGGGTGACTAGGCCATAGTCAACTACGCTGGCCAAGTGCGTGTTGGTTGACTTCACACATATCTTTGAATTTCTTCGCCGATATGTGCAGGCATCACATGTTTTCCTTCACCGTAAGAACTTCGGGTAAATTATGTACATATGAAAATTCGAAAAATCGAAAAATCACATTGGTACATAGCGGGATTCGAACCCAAGATCTGTAGATTACAAGTCATGTGCTTATACCACTGAGCCATCGACGGATATTATAAATATCATAAATACGAAAGTTATAAATGGATGGATGGATGTTAGAAGGTTAATGGTTTAACGGATCTCGATGAAATTTGTCATAGATGTAAAGCATAGTCTGGTAAAACATATAGGCTACATAAGTGTACTAAGTTGTTTTTTTTTTAATTCCGCGCACACGAAGTCGCGGGCAAAAACTACATAGAGTGTTCGCCAACTGCCGCCAATGAGCCAAAACAGATCCATACCAAGCCAGCGCAGCTGTCCTGTATGAAAATAAAACTATTATTTGAAGCTTCTAATAATTATTTATTCATTAAGAAATACTACAAGAGTTTTAAAAATTTAAGATAAAAAGTTTGGTATACTGTTATAAAATTAGTAGATATATATATATATTTTTAATTATATTTAAAACATTCTAGGTACAGTCGCTTCTAGAAGATTCTAGCGAATTGATCGATGTCAGACAAAAGTCTGGAAACGTCACCATACCAGAGACACCTAGCGGCAGCGAAGAGTAAGTTTATATATCCATACAACTAATGCGAATGCGACAGTTTGGATGGATGGATGATTACTATATCTCCAAAACATCTTGATATTTGTCTCTTAGAAAGAACACTTGAGTTTTTTTATCTCCGCGAAAAGTCGCAGCAAGACCTAGTGCGATTCAAATTTCAATGCATTTGAATTCTACGGTTTTAATTTGTAATATACAATACAGTAATCGTGAGTTTACAATCTTACTGGTCATATTATAAACTGACCGCTAAAGCCGAATAAATGTAGTTAATTGTTAAGTGCATTTTTGTAGTTGCAATTTTCTTTGATTTATTTGTATTTTGCATTTTTGACCGACTTCCCAAAAGAAGGAGGTACTCAAGTCGTCTGTATGTTTTTTTTATTTTTTTTTATGTGTGTTACGCGATAGCTACGGCCCTGGTGGACCGATTTTGAAAATTTTTTTTTATCCGAAAGGTAGTGATTTCAGGTGGGTCCCATTTTTAATTTTTGGAGTCAAAGACTACGCCGTAGTTAAATAGTTTAGCTGAAAATCGCGGGACGCAATTTTGGGTCTTTTTTGCTTTCTTTGCTTATTAAAGTATAATATTTTCAGTTCGGACTCGGAACCTGAACCTGTACAAGTGAAGGGCAAAGGAAAAGTCGGAAAAAAGAAATAGCTATAATAAGTGATATTTAATTTGTCAGAAAATATATTTACAGCAGTTTCTTAAATACATTTTTCAGATATTCTAAGAAGCCTTTAGAATTTATACAAACATACTGTGTCAATTTATTTTTAACGCCGGTCGTATTGTAATAGTTTATTTCTTAAATTAAAATAAATAACATAATTTCTAAATTGATTTTTATTTCTTATTAACCACGATATTCTCTTATCTGTGGATAAGACGTTAGTGGTGCTTAAGTCCTTTTTCCACTAGTGCGACCCGCGATTTAAAGCACTAATCGCTCAGTTCTGGCAGTTTACCTGAACTATTGACAATCAAATTGATCAGTTAAAACTGTCATAACTGACCGTATGTAGCTTTAATATCCATTTTCAGTCGGTTTATTGAAAAAGGGACAACTAACGAAATGTAGTTTTTGTACTAAAAACTTAACTAGCAGCTGCTACAGATGTGCCCTGCTTTTTGATCCAATTGGGATTTTGTTGGTTCCGCCTGTTTTCCCAGTTCCAGTTCTTGTCCCATTTCCAGTTGCCCCATTTGTTCGCGATATGCCATCTGTTAATTACACGATTATTAAAAATGTTATTATTTATCCCTTTAGGGAGCTTTAATCCTGATTCAATGTAGTACAGAATTCTTGATTTATGGTAAATTATTAAAACCAACACCAATATATTTTTTTTCTAAATACCAATAATCTCGTTTTCATGATATTTCTTGCAATTCCACTTTATCAATGGATATAATATGTCTGTAAAAAATACATTTAAAAAGTATAAATGCGAAAAGTTGTTAGAGTTTGTAGCCTAAACTGCTGAATGGATCTCGATGAAAGTCAGATGTAGAGGATAGTCTGGCAGAACACATAGTCTACTTACTTTGTTTTTTTTTTAATACACGCGTACTAATTCAAAATACAATGTTACAAATGGAAACACTATTCGGTACTTCTTAGTGGTTACCTATCGTCATCTTGCTGTGAGCTGTCACCAAAATAGTTTCCTTGAGTGACTGGTCGATGTTTGTACATCTGATGTCTGCTCCGTATGAACTCAGCGCCGCGCTCCGCCACCATCACTGTAGGTGCTGCTGTGTTGCCTGTTACAAAAATATCATTCGCATTAGCTATGAAGTCTATATCTATATCTATACTGAAATTATAAAAAGGCAACTTGTGTATTTTTATTTCAATAACTCAAAAAGTACTGGGCCTATTTTAAAAATTCCTTCACCGTTAGAAAGGTAATTTATCTGTGAGTAAAATAGGCTATATTTTTTATTATTTTCCAATTTCACGCAGACGGAGTCGCGGGCAATAAATAGTATAAAATATACTCGTTTAGTCAGAACTAAAACACTCGCCATATTGCGGTACAATACGAAAGTAATTCCCTTGTACACTGCAGTGTAAAGAAGCCGATATAAGAGCCTCCAGGCCAGGGTTTTTATATTTTTCTGTTAGACTAAATACGTGACGTAGACGTAGCACTTTACAAATTAATAATATTTACGGCTCTGGGTTCAAGTCCAATTGAGCGATTATAATGTAGCAACACCACTTTTAATTAATTAAAAGAAAATATGGTAACACCAAGGGTAGCATACTTATGGATCTTAAGCTGTTGAAAAAGGAAAAAATATAGGCTAGGCCTTATTAACGCCCTGTACAGATATATCGAACATTAAAATCCACACTTACCGGTTGGTATCGTTGGCATAATTGCAGCATCGATTACTCTAAGACCTGAAACAAAAAAAAATGTTAAAAACACCAAAAACAAAAATAAAAAAGAAAATCATCATATATCTGTCACCTTCAATCCCGTGTACTCTAAGCTGTGGGTCCACGACCGCCATGGGGTCTATTCTCGGCCCCATCTTGCAGGTGCCGACCTGATGGTTCTCAGGTGCCGTGTGGTACTGCGCGAGGCACCGCAAGTACTCGTCGGTGGGGTTGGCTCCGCCGCCGGGACAATTGTCACCATATCCCGGGGTCGGTATCATGCCGTACTTCTCACGTAATACCTAAAACACATTAATCGAACTATTAACGGCCGGTCTCAATAACGCATCCTGAATCGGGAGATCGCTCCAATCGGAGATAGAAAGCGATCTG